>MJUU01047859.1:2830-15197 GCA_002080025.1 Modiolus philippinarum | reverse complement strand
GTCAAATTCATTTACAGTAGTAATATATTTTTGGAAGACATTTGCCAATGATATTTGTCAAAATTTTTAATGTTTAAAGCAGAAAGTTGTGGACAGATATTTTCAAGAATTTTGCATGATTTTGATTATCTGTATTTTGAAGGAAAACACTGTTTGCCCTTTTCACCCAAAATCTGTCAAAAGATTACCATTGAAATCACCATAAATAATCTTGTGAAACATCATTGTTTCACATGAGTTGTCAGCAGACACCATAGCTCACTGGCTGTATATAGAGCAATGTCAATGAAAATTAAAAAGTATGATCTACTGCACTGCCAGAACAATTCTGGTGACTATCATTATTATATTCATGTTGTTTACATGCTTTAAAGGTAGTGTCCCAAAATTGCCTAAATCTCACATCTCGCTATAATTTAAAATTTATCACGAGATGCTTATTCCTCTCATTATATGTCCTTGATTGGCATAATGTGTCGTGCTTTGGGGAATAATGATTGTTCTTCTAAATCTTTTCTCAACCACTTTCATGTCAATCAAAATACTATTGAAACTGTTAAGTCATATACTGTTATCTTGGAATAATAATAAATTACAATGGTAATTTGAATTTATCAAAAAATAATCTAATGGAGAATTAAGGGTAGAAAGGCCTGGTTTAAGGTAAAAAAATTATCTTTCTTTAGATCACCCTTGTTATATATATTTGAAAAAATTACAGTACAGAAAGAGTGGTACCGTGACAAATCACTGTGATAGACGTGTCCCACTCTGAGATTGGATCTAAATATCTTTTTCCTATTTGAGATCATTTCCTACTCTCTTTTGTATTAAGAGTGGTGTATTATACCACTTAAAATGCAGAAAAAATAATTGAGATATCTCTTAAAGATAAAAAGTTATTCAGTATCACTCTCAGAGTGGGACATGTCTATCACGGTGATTTGTCACGGTACCACTCTTTCTGTACTGTATTTGATAACCTAACAATGCCTACTGTCCTTTATGGCAGTGAGGTATGGGGGCTGCAAAAACCTCCAGCGGCTCTGACCCTTATGAACATTTACACTTTAAATTTATCAAAGAAATCCTGTGTTAACTGTAAAACTACAAACATTGCATGCTTAGCAGAAGTGAATAGAACATCTCTGCATCTTAAAGTTCAATTAAACATGGTTAAATTTTTAAACCCCATTCTTAATTCTCCTGATACATTAGTTAATGAAATCTTCAATGATGTGAAACATAAAAGTATATGGATGTCTCATGACAAAAATTTGTTGAATAAGTTAGGATTTGGTCACCTTAATTTATAACTGGATACTTTACAATTTTATATTTATTACAAGATTGAACAACATGTTGAACAAAGAATATTTGATCAATTTAAACAAAACAGGTTCATTAGCTAATAGCATGAATAGTGAAAAAATGTCATTTTTCAATAAAATTTATATCCCAGCAAAACGCCCTCCTTATATTGATATATGCAAATCTAAAAAGGAAAGATCCATTATAAGTCAGTTTAGGTAAAAGTGTATACATTAGAAATTGAAAATTGAAAGATATGTGCGTATTTGTCTGTTGTGTAATGATGAGAGCAATGAAGATGAATATCACTTCTTATCAGTATGCTCTCAATATGCATCACAGAAAAATATATACTCGGAAATTAAGTAAACATTCATACAAAATGTCTATGATGTCAAAATCTTATATCACTATTAGGATATGGCTTTTATATTCAACAATAACTCTATTGTTATCCTAAAACTAACTGCCAAATTTATAAATGAATGTTTTAGGTTAAGTGTTTGGCATATTTCAATTAAAAATTGTAATTATCTGAAACTATATTTTTATTTTTTCTACTATTTATTATGGTGAAAATCATGAACTGTCCACTGACACCCCACTGTCATGCCATGGTCAACATTTTCTTATATTTTCTATGTTCTAATTAATTGTAATGCCATAACCATTTAATATGAATGTGTTTGAGCAATAAAACATTATTATTATTATTATTATTTATTGTGAGCAAATACAATTGTTTCTTTGGGTAAATACTTAAAGTTTGTCGTTTTGGATAGAAAATAATGTTTATGGAACTCTTTAAATAATTTATATTTAATTATAACCCATTCTCAAACTGAAAGCGTTTTAAGTTACACACACCACTCTAATGAAACCATCCAAACTATAAACAAAATGAAAACTATCATAACACACACACAAATTTCTATTCATTTGTAGTGAAAAGAACTGCTCATACAAATCCGTCTTGCAGTAAACATTTCTCTTATCTAGACCATTTATTTTTTTTTCCATTTAAATTAAATTCTTAAATGTAATTTTTATCTCTTGCTTTTAAATTAATTTTAATTCAAATATACTTATAAACAAGTGTGTAAATAAACATCCCATAAAGTTTCATACATATTGGAATTTAATAAGTTTTTAAAAATTCAATTGGAGTTATTGTGAAAAGTCAGTGACTTAAAAATCTTTTTGACTTCAAAAATTCGTCTGCACACTTTCATTCTGTTTCAATATAATTTCACAATTACTTTTAACGCTTTCAGTCTTACCACTGCTTCGTTGTGTTTCCATAACAGCATCTCGTGAACATTTATGGTGACATTATATTTAATACAAACGGATTTATCACAAATTATTCACATTTTGAAGTAAGACGGCAAATCGAATCTGTACAATGCCGCGGGAAGCCATGTGTATATGTGTGACGTCACTGTAACTAAGTTGAAAGTGAAGTTCCGGTTTACTTTCACTTTCGGTTCACATTTTGGAAACGAACGTTCTTTTGGCGCTTGAATTGAGAATACGCGGAGAAAGGACTTCGATTAAAACTGAATTGAAGAAATTGACTATTTTTAAAATAGCTCGTTTGAAGAACTTCTTAGTCAATCAAAAATGTTATCACATTTAAGATTATAAATAAACAAAGTCCATCATATTTACATAATTTAATTGAAATTAAAGAAAATAAATATAATTTCAGATATCAGAACACAGCTAAGATACCAAGTGTCAGAATTTCAAGGTATGGGCTACAATCATTTAGGTAAATTACGCCGCAAAAACATAGAATGACTTGCCGGAACATCTTCGTAAAGAAACATCATTTACGCATTTTAAAAACACAAGCCATGCCATTGCTACGCTTGTTACTCATAATTGCTGCTTTGCTTTTGCTTTTGAAAATTAATTACATTAGAATAGTGCTGCTTTTACATTTATTTATTTACTTGTGTGCTTTTTCCTTTGATAAAATTAATTACATGTAGAATAGTGCTGCTTTGCCATTTTATTTTTATTTGCTTGTGTTTTATATGCTGCATGAAACCAATTTCACATACTCTAGAAAATGTGCAGGAGGTGTATGTTGTATGAATGCTTGACTGTATGTTTGTCTGATGTAGAGTGTTGTTGTTTTATTTGTGTTTGTGTGACATTTTGCATGAAAAGACTGCTATGATAGTAGACGTTTTGTCTTATATGTGATGTCTGTAACCTATATTATGTAATGCATGTAACAGTCGATTTTAAAAGCTCTTGAGAGCTTATGTTGTCAGATTTTATCAACGTTAAATAAAGCTTTTTGTATTTTTATTTGTATATGAGCTTTCATGGGTTCAGCTCTCAGTGGTGGAACATATTTAAAATTCCTAGGTTTTTTGTGGAAAATTTGGTTCCGCCCCCTTTTTTGAAAAATGATGGATCCCCGGCCCCCGACCCCACCCCTTAACAGAAAGTCTGGATCCTCCACTGTCTCCTTATTTGATTATCACAGAGACATATAATTATAGGTCTCTGATAATCAGTTTTATTTTCAATGATTATTCAATTTATTTTCAATGATAATTCAATTTATGAGGCCTGTCATGGGTTTCTGGATTACCTGATTATCAGGGCATTTTAATGATTATTTGATTACGAGGGCATTTATTTAATGATTATTTGATTATTAGCTTGCATTTTTATATACTTTTTGATTACTAAGCCAAAAATTAATTGATTACCAAGGTAAAAATTTAATGATTATTTGATTACCAAGGCAAAAATTTATTGATTATTTGATTCCTAGGACCCCCGTGAGGACCCTCATTTATTTTCAATGATTATTCAATCATCAAACCCTCCTTGATATCTTGGACTAGTTTGATTCCCTGAAAAAAGTATAACATAAGGTTTAATGTCAAACCATGTCCTGTTCTGGTGATCACATTGAACTGGCCCCACTAAGGACTCCCATAAAGTTAAATGTAATTTTTTACTTTTTTCAGATAAAAAGATATAGCAACAATATTTTTGCTAACGATTTCCGATATCAGTTTGTTTTCGTTCAACCCTAAAAAATCATTGTCAGGTAGGTTGAACAAGATATGGTCCGAAAATGAACATGGACTTTTTTCCCATAAACGATTCCGTTTCTTTTTTTTGCAAAAAGGTTCAAGAACCAATCCATGACCACCGTTGTGTAACCAGACCTGGAAATAAAAAACCTTTGTACGCTTTAAAAAACAAAAACAAAACAAAAAAACGAAAAATCTGGCTTTTTGGGGGGGGGGTCGAGTTTGCATAAGATTAACGCAATATTCAGAATTTATGGACAGACGTAATGCAAATAATAAGTCAGACTCAAATCCAGCTCAGAAATTGAAAATGAAATCTACATGTATGAATTGAATTTGGTTACCTGAAAAAATAGACACTATTTATTTACACCAATTGTTGCTAAACTTTTTTTCGTTCAGCTTATACAAAAACATTACAAAGGCAAATGGTCACAATATAAACTTTGCATTGATAATGACTTCGTTTACAACACAAAGTAACTGAAAACTGAACTGTGATGTAAAATTGAATGCGAAGTCGATCAAATAAAAAATGTAGGTCAAAATGACACAACTTTGCTTTATTGATGTGCCATCATTCTGAGGTGCATGCATATACCATGTTAGATGATAGATAGTCATGATATTACAATGTACATTAACTAAGATAACTCTTCTTAGAATTTGACTGTAAGGCGATCAAGCGGGAAATGTAGGTCAAAGTGATCCAATTTGGTCTGAATGCTGACATACCATCGCAGATGCATCATATACAAGCTGCAATGTTCCTTCCATATACAGTAACTGGGATATGAACTTGGACATAACTTCAATGTAAGTCAAAAATGCGAAAAATGTAGGTCAAAGAGACCTATTCTTGTCTGAATGCTGACCTGCAGCAAAAGATGCATGCACATCCAAGGTTAGATGATCTTACCATGTACAGTAACTGAGATATGAACTCGGACATAAACTAGAATTTAAGTCGATCATGCAGAAAATGTATGTCAAAGTGACATTTTTTTGCCTGGATGCTGACTTACCACCAAAGATGCATGCCTATACAAGATTAGATGATCCTACCATGTACAGTAACTGAGATATGAACTCGGACGTAAACTTGAATGTAAGTCAATCATGCACAAAATGTAGGTCAAAGTGATCTAATTTTGCCTGGATGCTGATCTGCACATCCAAGGTTAGATGATCCTACCATGTACAGTTACTGAGATCTGAATTCGGACGTAAACTTGAATGTAAGTCAATCATGTGGAAAATGTAGATCAAAGTGATCTAATTTTGCCTGGATGCTGAACTACTGGGAAAGATGCATGCACATGCAAGGTTAGATGATTCTATCATGTACAGTTATACAGATACTCGGACTTAAACTTGAAAAAAGGGAATCAGTGGAAAATAAAGGTCAAAGAGACCTAAAATTCTTGGACGCTGTGAGATAGTCCAAGATGCATCTATATGCAAAGTTTGATGACCCCACCCTTCAAAGTTACCAAGATTATAACCAAATGCGGATGCGGACGTAGACGCGGATGCCGGTCCCCCTCAACATTATTGAGGCGAACTAAAAATCGTCAAGGTTCCTCTTAACTTGTTGCCTTGCCTGCTCATGCAATAAGGAGTCAATACAATTGTATGTGCATATATATCAAGATGGGAGAGAGTTTCATTAATAGGCTAACAATCTTAAATTTTCCAGTTCGACTACAGTCTTTGAAGTCTACTAAACATTATATCATCTCAGCAAAGTTTGCCTGAAAAGACTTCTCTGCAGCTTAGGGAAGCTAATGAATTCTGTTTTCAAATCTAATGTGAATCATGCCATTGATATATCTGCATCTCTCAGATTTTTAACAGTCAGGAACAATCATGTGTTAAAGTGTTTAAGACCAATATTTTATTTCTAAAATACTACTGATTTTAGTGATAAAAGCTTCCAAATATTGCTTAAAGCATCCATGTTACCGAATAAGCAAGGAGACACTAATAAATCAAAAATGATATAACAAATTCTAAATGTGTCTTCTATAGGAAAAAGAAGGGAAACGGAGAATGTGTCAAAGAGACAACGACCCAAAGGGGAGTAATAACAACATAACGCCACCATAAGATCTTCAATGAACGGTGAGGAAACCCCACACCCAACGGCAGGTCGGAGTTGGCCCCTAAATAAAGGGTAATCAAGTTCAGCGAAATAAACATCATCCTAGACTCCCATAGACATAAAGTGAACTAACTAGAAAACAGACAAGACACACAAAGGCTTAATAAATTTCCTGACTTGGGATATATAGTTTGCCTAGAAAGACTCCTACATCCATAGGAATGTCTTGAAAATTGTGTTGTCTTTGTATGGTTTGCCTAGAAAGAATCACATATCATTGGAAATCTACAATCATTTTGTCTCTTTCTAGTTTGCCTGGAAAGACTCTTGCATCTTTGGGGATCTGTTGTCCCGGTACAGTTGTCCTGGACAGACTTCTACATCTGTGGGAATTTAACACTTTTGTCTCTGTACAGTTTGCCTAGAAAGACGTTTGCATCCTTAGGAAACTACTGAAAATCGCATTGTCTCTGTTCAGTTTGTGTAGCCCTGGGAATCTATACTGAAAATTGTTCTGTCTCTGTACAGTTTGCCTCGAAAGACTCCTGGAAGCTAGGGTGTCTACTGCACAATTCAACTATAAAGACTACTACATCCCTGGGAACCTAATATATCTGTATAATTTGCCAAGAAAGATTCCTTCATCCTTGGAATCTACTTAAAATAGTATTTTGTCTGTGCAATTTGCCTGAAAAGTCATTGCCTACAGTATTGGGAGTCTCTTGAACATTGTGTCATCTCGATACAACTTGCTAGGAAAAACTTCTACAGATTCGGGAAGTTACTGTGTTCAAAATATTGTGAATAATGATATTGATATCCCTACATCTCTGGGATTTATAACAAGCAGGAACAATCATAGAGTTTTAAGACAAACATTAATTACAATATTACTGACCCTAGTGATAAAAGCTTTGAATATTGCACAAGACATCCAAGTTAAAGCAAGGAGACAATAATAAATAAAGTGATACAGGGGATTTTAGCTGTGTCTATATAGAAAGACTCCTACATCAGTGGTAATCTATTGAGAGTCGTTTTGCCTCTGTAGTTTGCCTAGAAAGTCACATATATCATTGGGAATCGAATCATGTTGTTTCTGTACAGTTGGCATGGAAAGATCCCTTTATCCTTTGCAATCTACTGAACATCGTTTTATCTCCGTGCACTTTGCACAGAAATACTCCTACAACTTTTCGAGTTTTCTAAACACTGTTGTTGGTTTCACACAGATTGCCTGAGAATACGCTTACATTCCTTGGGAATATACTGAAAATAGGGCTTTTCTGCACAGATAGAAGGACTCCTACACCATTTGGAATCATTTGTTCCGGTAAAGTTGGCCTGGAAAGACTTTTACATCCTTAGGAATCAATTGAACACTGTTGTCTCCAAAAGGTTTGCCTAGAAAGACTTCTACATCCTTAACAAAGAGCTACGTAGAGCGCAGCATGATACGACCGCAGAATGTCGACCACCGAAATTGAACAAGTGTAATTTAAAGCAAATGTGGACACAGTAAAAAGTTTGACACAGTAATTAGATGGACACAAAAAAAACTTCATACAGTAATTAGCTGGACACAAAATAGTGAAAATAAAGCTTACAATGAGAATAATCCAAAGAAAAAATCGCATCAAAATCTGATGAAAAATAAAGATTATAATTGCAATTTTGGCCCCTTTGACCCCTTATAGCTCGGAAACAATAAGAGGTACTCTAAATCTGTTGAATTTGACATAAAGCTTACAATGAGAGGAAAGCAAGGAAAAAATAACATGAGGTACGGACCTGCCAGATACCCTTTTTGGAAGGGACCATCTAAGGGCCATTGTGACTAAGTTTGGTTATAGTTTTTGAGAAGATCTTTGAATGTCTTTTCCATAGGGTCCAAGGTTAAAACTATGTTCCCGCTGGCAGCCATCTTGGATGAAGTACGGACCTGCCGGATACCTTTTTTGGATGGGACCAATTAAGGACCATTGTGGCTTAGTTTAGTTTTAATTGGACTAGTAGTTCCTGAGAAGATCTTTGAATGTATTTTCCATAGGGTCCAATGTTAAAACTATGTTTCCCGCTGGCGGCCATCTTTGATGAGGTATGGACCTGCCGGATACCTTTTTTGGAAGGGACCAACTAAGGACCATTGTGACTAAGTTTGGTTATAACTGGACTGGTATTTTCTGTGAGGACCTTTGAATGTCTTTTCCATAAGATCCAATGTTAAAACTATGTTCCCGCTGGCGACCATCTTTGATGAAATACAGACCTGCCGGATACCTTATTTGGAAGGGACCATCTAAGAACCATTGTGACTAAGTTTGGTTTCAATTAGACTGGTATTCGGAGAAGATCTTTGAATGTCTTTTCCATAGGGTCCACCTTTAAAACTATTTTCCCGCTGGCGGCCATCGTGGATGATGTACGGACCTGCCGTATACCTTTTTTGGAAAGGACCATCTAAGGACCATTGTAACTAAGTTTGGTTATAATTGGACTGGTATTTTCTGTGAAGATCCTTGAATGTCTTTTCCTTAAGGTCCAATGTTAAAACTATGTTCCCGCTGGCGGCCATCTTGGATGAGGTACGGACCTGCCGTATACCTTTTTTGGAAAGGACCATCTAAGGACCATTGTGACTAAGTTTGGTTATAATTGGACTAGTAATTTCTGAGAAGAAGATCTTTTAAATTTTTTTCCATAGGGTCCAATGTTAAAACTACGTTCCCCGGTGGCAGCCATCTTGGATGAGATACGGATCTGATAGATACAATTTTTATAGGGGACCACCAAAGGACTATTGTGACCAAGTTTGCTTCCAATTGGCCCAGTGGTTTCAGAGAAGATCTTTGAATGAAAAGTTTACGACAGACGGACGGACGGACGATGGACGCCAAGTGATGGCAAAATCTCACCCTGGCATAGCCAGGTGAGCTAAAACTTTTAGGTAATCTGCATGTTTGCAATTTTGGTCCCGTTAGGCCACTCATAGCTTGGAAAAGAAACAACTTATCAAAAATCTGGTGGTGCAGCGCTATGTTAATTTTTCCTAAGAAATCCATTGCAAAAAACGGCATCTAAATCGGACTAAAAATAAAACAAGAGGCTCCCAAGAGCCTGTATCGCTCACCTGGGCCACGGCTGACATAGAGAGGTGAATGGTATTTCCAATAAGGTCCAGAGATTAAGCTATGTTCACTTCTAGAAGCAACATTGGATAGGAATTTAAAATTTAGAAGAATGATTTTTTTCTAAAATTTCAGTTTTCTTGTTTGGTGTCAATGGCAACTTAAAGCATCATTATCCATTATAACCCATATCAGATCCCCATTCAAAAAACAAAAACAAAACAAAAAATTGGGCAGGGGTTCCCCTTATAATCTATATAATACATATTGCTGAAATTAAATGCATTTTGAGCCCCCTTTTAAAAAAATGGCCAGAGGTTGCCCTCATAATCTAGTTTATACAATTGCTGAAACTGTAAATAAAACATGCAGCGGTATACATTTTTTTTAAATTTCAGTTTTCTTGTCTGGTTTCCATGGCAACTAAGAGCTCCTCCATCCATTACAACCTATATCAGACCACTATTCAAAAAAATTTGGGCAGGGGTTCCCCTTACATTCAAAGTAATACATATTGCTGAAATCAAAGCATTCAGAGATTCCTTAAAAAAGAAAAGTGGTAGAGATTGTCCTCATAAATTGCTGTAATTATAACATGTTTGAAAAGAAAATTAAGTTTATAACCTCCCTTAGTTTAATTATCTCCCTTTTTAAAATTTTCATTTTTCATTTTATCTATCTTTAAAATTATAGACACTCCCTAAAAAGTGTATTGATGTACATAATTAGAACTATTTGATATATATAGCACAAGTTCTAGTAATAAAAAAAGAATATTTCTGTATGAACAATAAAACTTTTGTAGCTATTTTTGTTATTAAATCATTTTAGGCTTGAATGTGTTTCATATTTAACCATAGGTGTACCCTACTGGTCGCCACCTTGTACTGTAGGGACATTAGGACCTTTTTGGACAGGACCATCTTACAACAATTGTGACAAAGTTTGGCTCTATAATTGCACTTGACTAGTAGTTTCTGAGCAGATCTTTGAATTTTATTTTCCATAGTGTCCACTTTAAACTATATTCCCCGCTGGCTGCCATCTTGGATGAGGTACCGACCCGCCGGATACCTCTTTTGGAAGGGACCATTGTGACTAAGTTTGGTTAAACTATATTCCCCAACGGCTGCCATCTTGGATGAGGTATGGACCTGTCGGATACCTTTTTTGAAAGGGATCATTCGAGGACCATTGTTACTAAGTTTAGTTCTACCTGGACAGGTATGTTCTGAGAAGAAGATATATAAATGTGTTTTCCATAGTGTCCACTTTTAAAACTATGTTCCCCGCTGGCGGCCATCTTAGATGAGGTAAGGATCTGCCAGATACTTTTTTAGAAGGGACCATCTAAGGACCATTGTGACTAAGTTTGGTTCTAATTGGACAAGTAGTTTCTGGGAAGGTCTTTGAATGTGTTTTCCGTATGGTCCAATGTTAAAACTATGTTCCCTGCTGGCAGCCATCTTGGATTAGGCACAGACCTGTCCGATACCTTTTTCGGAAGGGACCATCAAAGGACCATTGTGACTAAGTTTGGTCCTAATTGGACTAGTAGTTTCTGAGAAGATCTTTTAATGTGTTTCCCATAGGAACCAATGTTAAAACTATGTTCCCTGCTGGCAGCCATCTTGGATGAGGCACGGACCTGCCCCATACCATTTTTGGAAGGGACCATCTAAGGACCATTGTGACTAAGTTTGGTTCTAATTGGACTAATAGTTTCTGAGTAGAAGATATTTTAATGTGTTTTCCCATAGGGTCCATTGTTAAAACTATGATCCCTGCTGGCAGCCATCTTGGATGAGGCACGGACCTGCCAGATACAATTTTTAAAGGGGACCACCCAAGGACCATTGTGACCAAATTCAAACTGGCCCAGTGGTTCCAGAGAAAAAGATCTTTAAATTAAAAGTTTACGACGGACAACAGACGATGGACAGATGGATGATGGATGGATGACAGACAAAGGACGCCATGTGATGGTAAAAGCTCACCCTGGCATAGCCAGATGAGCTAAAAATGAATTTTTTTAAATTCGCCCCTTTTGGGCCCCATTTGTCTCGTGAACAGTACATGCCACGTGAAATCCCTTGGCATATATCAGATTGGAAATTTTCTAAGGAGTTTACTGAAAGAAACCCCATCAAAATCCGATAAATACATGTAATAAAGATTCTACAGTCAAATATATGAAAAACCAATTTAACGCCTTTTGGCCCCTTTTTCTGAAACGGGCGGGGCCATGAACATAAAATTATGACCTGATCTAAAACATGTGCCAAGAAACATCATACTAAAATTTGAAAATGATCTGTTCATTGGAACCAAAGTTATGCTGTCCACAGACACGAAAATACCCAATTTTACCCCTTTTTGGCCCCTTTTTCTGAAACGGGTGGGGCCACAAGCACGAAATTAAAACCCGGGCTTAACCTTATGCCAAGAAACCTCATACTGAAATTTGAAGATGATCTGTCCACTAGAAACAAAGTTATGCTGGCCACAGATGCCAACACCGACAACTGCACCATACCATAATACGACCACATGGTTATATCTCCTTAGTTTTAACTACAGTCTATGGGGTCTGCTGGAAATTGTGTTGTCTCTGTAATGTTTGCTCTGAAAAAACTTCTACATCTAAGTATTTACTGAAAATCCTGTTGTCCCTGGACAGTTTACATAGAAAGACTCCTATAATTGCAGAATCTACTGAAAAATGTGTTGTCTCTGTACAGTTTGCCTAAAAGACCCCT
>MJUU01047858.1:148388-159553 GCA_002080025.1 Modiolus philippinarum | reverse complement strand
ACCATATGGTGACCCCTAGATGTTTTGTTTTTGGTCGTTTTAACCTGGATATGGGATGTTGTCTCCTTGACATTTACCCTATTTCCTTTCTTTTTCATGTTTAAAAGTAGCTGAAACATGACGGCAGAACTGTACCTGCTGGAACGTAATGGGTTCTAAATTTTGTCTGTTTTTTCTTGAGTGGGATCTGAACTTTCAAACGAATATTAAAGAAAATATTCAGGTGCAACTTAAAAAATCAACGAAATTTATTGCCGAATTAGCCCCTTATCGCACTTTGTCCTTTCGTTATGCTGCACGCGTGTTTCAAGGAGTAACCTCTCATCAGCAGCGTTTGAATCATTAAAAAAGTATAAAAAAGCACATGTATATACAAAACGTATAATAGATAAAACGTGATCGATAACACACCAACCCTTTGGTTATTAATATTCTTTCTATTTCAAGATTGTGGTCTTGGGAGTTAGTGGTCTACCTGTATTGGGTTTTATTTGTATGTTCACTTTACTATAAGGAAACGGGATAGAGAAAGGGGAGGTTTGGGTACCCATAAACCGGTTTAACCCTACCGCTGGCTGTTGCTGGTTCCGGTACCAAGTCCGGCTATCCCGAGTTCCTATCGTTTTCTATGTTTGTCTTTTGTCATTTTATTGTTTTTCTTGAGCAGTTCCCTGGTGGATTGTGGCATGTGATTGAAATGTTCAGCCATTGCAAGTGTTTCCTGTTATCTTCCCTTCATTAATTATATAACCAAGGGATTTGTGCTTTGCGAATTAGTTTGTTTATTTCTCTGAATATTCTACTTTCCTGTCACCAAAACCCAAATACAAAAATATAAATCGTGAAAAAAATCCCCAAAATTTGAATTAACATAATTAAGGGACAACCACTATTTTAACAGGTATTACTAGCATGTCTTGGACCAGGAAATGGGATGGAGGTAAAGAAACAATTGTTCGGGAAAAAGGTAAGTCCAGTTATTTATCAAGGGAGAACATGTATTAATACAGACAATGCTTTTTATAATTTTCTTTCTGTCTCTATTCTTGCTGACACCGGCAAGTCTTACTTTCCTTTAAACTCTTTATTTTGGGACGGCGTCAACTTTATTATGGTTTTACTCAATTTAGTGTTTGTGGCCAAAAGTCCTAGCGGAAAGTAACATGACCACGATCTGGCATCTGCAGGGTTCGATTCTGGCATCTGCAGGGTTAATAGTTTGGTATTATTGGTCATTTAATTATAATGTTAATTGTGGTCAATTATGTTTTGACATACAGATTTACTTTTAATTAGAGCACAGGAGTCGGAAATTCTATCAATATTTCAAGTTAAAATACGAAGCTCACACAATGAAGTTTCACGAACGTAGTGAGTGAAACGAAATGTTCGTTTCACTCACTACGTTCGTGAAACTTCATTGTGTTTGCTTCGTATTTTAACATGAAATGAAATATTGATAGAATTTCCGACTCCTGTGATTAGAGCCAGCACTTGGTTTGAGACCACAAACCCCTGAATGATTTTAGTACTAGTATTAAGTGCAAGCTTAACCAATGTTTCTAGTCTCTTGATATTTCATATGTATAGTTGTGTTTTATGAGAGCATTATGGTTCTACCTCAGGTTGATGTCCCAAACCCTACATGATCAGGGATCATGCCAAGTTTCACAATTTGTTGGTACACCCTGAACCAGTACTGCTAGGATTTTGATGTTTTGAGGTTCAATGCGAGTACCCTCCGATTCTATGCCAAAGGTTATGACTCTGTCCCCCTAATAGTGCATGAACAATTACGTTAAGTTTTGCAGTTGCTTTACTAGATTTGTAGTGACTTTGGTTTTTTTTGTCTTTCATTACCATTGGGCTGATGCCTCTGCTGGCGGACTGTTAGTCCCTGCGGGTTTCACCAACTTAGTAGTTGTACTTAAGTGCTTGTCCGAAAACGGATTTCATTTGGAAACTTGCAATATCTAAATTTCAGAAAAACTTTCTTGTATCGCTCTGTTCTTTGCTGATTTTGGCTTTTCCATTTAGATCTTACTGGTAATTTGTTCTTTATCAGTCTTTACACTTATTTAGGTTTATGGATTTCCAAATGTTTTGATTTGATCTACAGTGAAGAGACATAAGTTGTTGAAATGGCCATATGAACTTAATTTATAGGAACTTAGGTATATTGTTATTTCTCTAATGATATGTCAAGTTTAAACCGGTTTTAACCCGTTAGATAAATTTTCTTTATTCAACGTATGTTGAATAAAGCCCCGTGCTATTTCCCGCCAAATCCATTCGGAATACAATTCTCGGTGTTTATCATTGATNATTAGAGAAAAAGATTACACCACTTTATCCCGATTATTACCATATTTTATCCACTCGCGATAGTTAAATTTAAAAATTTTAAAATGCTCGGCAAGCCTCGCAATTAAAATTTTAAAATTTAACTATCTCTAGTGGATAAAATATGGTAATGAACGGGATCTTGTGGTGTAATCTATATTTATACCAACCTGACAAGTCTTAGATACGTGCTATCTCTTTATTATGAATATTTTTGTAGATCAATTAGCATATTTAAGTTCTGCATCCCACAGGCAAAACAACTCCTGTGTCAACAGCATATTTTCATGAGTTGCAAATGCAATTTAATGAATAACATTAGAATAAATCACTGCAGTTGAAACAAGAAATCACTTGCAAAGGAATACCTTTAAAACAAAATGTTGGCATAAATAATTATTAAAATAAATAAAATGCAAACATGTATTTAAGCTTCAGTGGAATAAACTTACAGAATACTTCTTACCACAATAATCTTCAAGGATCCCTTTCCAGGAAAGCCGATTCCTTTTGGAACTTTGCAATATCTAAAATAATGTAAATTTTCTTGAAAACTAAGGAGTATCTCCCTCAAGCGAAGCTCTGTCCTTAGCTGATTTTGGCCATTTAAATAATATTGATTATTTGTTCTCTATCAGTTTTTATGCATATTTGGATTTATGGCCTTCCAAATGTTTAGATTTTATCCGCACTGAAGAGACATAAGTTGTCGAAATGCGCATATCACAGTAACTTCGGTATTTAATAATTTCCAACCAACATGTCCTTTTTACATTCATTACTATAACAGGGAAATTTTCTGATGAGTAGATCATTTGTTTGATGTCTTTATCAAAATATGACATTTTTTTTCATTATATTGAAGAATTTTGTACGATGATTTCATAAATTCATGAATGTAAGAATTTTCAATTAGAGGCTACCTTGCATTGCCAGATAAATTGTATACAAACAGTAGAGATCCAGGTCTTACAGAAAATAAATGATCAGAAATCATGGAGTGTTTCGTTGCACAATCCATGCACAACTATTCTAGGCTTTCTTTCTATAATTCTCAGCTGACGATGGTTCATTCCATGTCACACCTTTCTCAACATGAAAATTTAAAAGTCACTCCTGTATTTTATATAGCATGGACGTGGATTTGGAACAGCTGTTGTGTTTGATGATATTAATGGTGATGGACTAGATGACTTAATTGTAGGAGCACCATACCAGTATGACAGGGTCATTGATACTGGGACAGTTTACATTTATCATGGTGTAACAAATGTAAGTAATGTAGATTGTAAAAACAAATAATCATATTCAACGTCAGTCTTTTGCTGATTTAAATTTCATATGAAAGAAAAACCACCGTGTTTGAAGCAGGTCCTGAATTCCCTTCTGGAGCCACTGATGATACCTCCAGTTTTTGTAGGGGATCTCTCTATTAGTGCTTTAGTTTTGTGGCGTTACAGTGTGGGTGTTTAAATTTTTGTTTTGTCTTGTTATTTTTTTAATATGCATTTGAAATGGTTTTTTATTGTCGATTTTAAATTTTCGCCTTTCTCACTTTTTGCCTCGCTATTCGTTTGCGGATGTAATCAAATATGATAAAATTATAGTGTTTACAAAAAAAACCCAAAAAAAAAAACATTTATTTTGAAAGCACAGAAAATATGGTCGATGCATTTTCTTAAAAAATATTTTGATTTTGATATGATTAAGCTCATACAACATTTAAACTTTGAGATTGTGTACTTGAATAGGGAAAAAAATCTGGCTTTTGTACATTATTTTAAGATGTCATCGCAAAATTTAGAGTAAATGCACGCATTTGTAATGACTGGATGTAAAAGGGCGTTTATTATTATGACACAATAAATATTTATTTGTTGTGAGAAAAAAATGACAATTTTGAAATTTTGAATTATTTTCAACATTGATCATACCTACTACAACGGATATTTTATTTTTTTAAGTAATGAGGAAGTGAAAAACACAAAGTTATCTACAATACCTTGGGTCCATCCCCTTAAGTACATAAATGAATAAATAATGGGATATGGAGTAAATGTTCATGGGACAAAATCCCTATAAATACATGGTGAGATTAAGCAAATGGAACAACACTTTCATTGTTGTTCTTCATCTTGAAGTCACCACGAGGCCTTCAACAAAGAGCAAACACTCTTACCTCATAATAAGTATAAGACGGCCCCTAGCATCGGTATGAGCGGAATTAACTTGCCAAACGCTACATCCATGTAACAACTGTTTTACACCCTTTTTGTCATGGATGCGGGGTCGTCAACAAGCACAACATATCGGGCAAAGTTCTCTTAAAAGCTTAATGTACCAAAATTCAAGTCATACTAAATCCGATAAATACAACTAGAAAAAAACATTACATGTGTCCATTAGGAGTTCGTCCGGTTGCGTCGAAAGGTTAATCGCCTCTTGCTATGTAGGTGAGAAATAATATGTCCAAAGTTAAATTGTAGCCAGGAAGAAGTCAAGTCCATTAGTTTAGATGAAGATTAAGTAAAATATAAATACGTCAATCGTAAGTTGCATGACTGTTTAATTTTACTGGTCACCCAACTCGTGAAGGCGACAGTCAAAGGACAAGGTGCAATAAGGGGTTGATTTGGCCCAAGAATCCCGTGATTTTTTAAGTTATACTTCTAGATTTTCTTTCATATTCGTTTCACAGTTGAGATCACATTTACAGAAAAAATACAAAAGTTAGTACCAATGACGTCACAATAGGTACAGATCTGACGTCATGAAAAGGCTACTTTTGAGCATTGTCATAGAAATATACCAAATTTGGCAGATTTTCGAACAGTTTTCCTAACCGGAAATATCGAGCACATTCAAGAACCAATTAGATAATTTACCAACTTATTAGTACAGATGAATTGAACCTCCCATATAAATATTTTTGTGGTTCTTGCATGTGCTCTATATTTCCTACACAGAAAAAAGTAGTCAAAATTGGTCAAATTTATCATTTTTCGACAAAATCCTAAATTTGTCCCTTCACTCAAAAACTCAGTAATGATACATCAATATCTACACTCAAAAACTCAGTAATGATACATCAATATCTAAGAAATGTTACTGTTGACTGAAAAGCCATACCAGTAGAACATTTCAATGAGAAAATTCTGTTAATCCAACCAAATCTATTTTTCAGGCCAAATAAGACCCTTACCGCGCCTACTCCTTTACGGAGGATTTCTTTCAAACATTATTACCGAAGCAGAGGGGACAATTGGGGATGTTATTTCAAAAGAATTGGAAATTAACGATAGGAAAGTTGAAATGATCACGTTTGTAATAAGTTCTAACCTTGAGTCGTCAATCCATGTTAAATGCAAGAAACAGTTCTTAATATGTAAGCGACTTGTTTGGTTCTGTAGTGTCGGTAATATCTAGATGATTAGGATAGATAAGATGTAAGAACTCATTGAATTATGGGTTGTACTCAGTAAAAGAACGTCATCAGTATGCCCTGGTAGTTTTTTCGTTAACGATAAAGGTAAGCACCAAGTTATTTTACCATATTGATAGATTGGCTTGGCCTTTGTCTTCTTATAAAATTTTGGTTTCGTGATATTCGGTTTATTTGGTGTGGTTTGTTTCCATTGATTTATTCAATTTTCTACTTTTTGGGGGCCATTTAAGGCTTGCTATATGGTGTGATGTTCCTCACTGTGTTGAAGACCGTACCGTGGCCCCTAGATGCTTTGTTTTGGGTAGTTTTAACCTTCAGATGGGATGTTGTCTCATTGACATTTACCCCTGGCCATTTCTTTTCTTTTTTATTCGTCGACCAGTTGGGAAATGGCTAAGCTGTCCTTTTTTAATGAGCTGTTTCCACAATGTGTCCAATGAGAAGCACAATTTACATATAAAGTTAAGAAATTTATCCTAACAATTACAATAGGTTTACGGGTGAAGAGAGAGGTTATCCATAGTAAAACTATAAAATATGCAGCCTCTGTTTTTACTTTGTTCATTGACTGGTTCTTACCAATTGGTCTAATTTGTTTTATGGATCAGAAAGGCTAGGCAAATATTATTTAGAATATCTTAAAGAGAGACAACATCCGAGACGTCTTTTTCAAGTCTATCAGGTTCTGGCAGACATGATGAAACCAATCCACAAATTAGGCCATGAAATTTTTAAACTGTCTGATATTTTATCTTTTGATGATTCCAGTTTTTTTTTTGGTTCCATTTCTAAATGCCGTACCAAATATTGTAAAACCTGTGACATGCTGTTGATAGATCCAACTTTTACCAGCAATTTGACAGGTAAAACTTACACTACCAGAACATAATGATGACTTGAATTGCGCATCGCGAAACCTAGTTTATGGTATAAAGTGTACTCTGTGTGGTTTGATATATATTGGAGAAACCAAGGATAGATTGAATAAAAGAATGTGTGGACATCGCTACGAAGTCAAAGACAACAAGACTCGTCATGTCTACACACACTTCAATTAACCAGACCACTCCATCGTCAACATGAAGGTAAGAATCCTTGAGAAAAAACAGTCCAACTTTAAGGACACCATACCGTTTACAACGAGAAGAATACTGGATTAGATAGCTTGGAACCGCAATACCCTATGGTTGCAATGATAATATAAAAAGTATAGGTAATTTGTCAAGTCCGGGATGTAGCTCCGTCAATGTGATGAATATCTTGAATGGAAGCCAACGCCGTCAACGCAGTCATGGGCATCGACATTACACTGCCCCAAATCTGCATGACATTTTAATTACTGGTCATCTACCATACATGAGTGTCCCCCTAGGTATTCATCACATACGCACAAAGCTATACTCTTTACCCCATTCAAAATTACATTCATTTTATAAAATCTGGTTAAACTCTTCCGTGACAGATCCATCGTCACATGAATACAAATTAACTGCAATTGTCCTAGATATTGCTCATCACAGACTATTTAAACCTGTTAGCACATCTGCTAATGAACAAGAACGTCGTTCATTCTTAAAACTCAAATTTACAAACAAAGGCTTAGATGCCATCAATCTTGGCAATATTCTTCATAATAAACATGTTACCGCTAAGATATCACCATATTGTAAAGAACAAACAGTTCCTCTTATATCTTATACATATACAAAACCAATTGCAACTAACATCTTCAATCACAAACGGGTATTGCGGGATGTCCAAATTGATGACTTCAAATCAAAACCACCTGATTGTTCTTGTTTCTCTTCCCCATTTATATACGCTCCTGCTGGTCACGTTATTACGGGGGACCTCAACATCGTAAACAATAATAAACTACGTGATCTCTTCACAAGAGGTCCAAGATGTCGTGAACCCCCAACCCATCAATTGGAAACATAACTTTAAAATATTGATGGACGCAGTTGAGGAATACGCCAAACAATGGGCTAAGAGAGAGAAGGAAAAAGTTGAAACACTGGCCGACTGGATCAGGTCCATAAAGTCATCGATTGAAGCTCGAATGAGGCGTCTAAGGACAACCATGAGCCCCAAATTTCGCACATTTTTGTTATTTACACTGCTTGGTAGCTTTCAAAAATGGTGGCACAAGATTTGCAAACATTGGAATTACATAATCAAATTAGCATGTTTTTTTTGGGGGGGGGGGGGTTGATACACTGTGAAAAAAGCAAACGAAGATATGTAGTATTGGGACAAACATTCTGCAAATATACAGTAAAACCAAACAATGGTGTGATTCTTTTATTGTTGTTGGTCTTTTGAAGTTGATATGAGGCTTGCTCATGACCCCTAGCACTCGTTCGATCAAAATTTCACAAATAGCTTGTTTGATGTTTGCATCATCTCATTTGCGCTGGCTATCGCAAGAGTCGTGAGAGTGAACCTTTGTCACTCCTTTACGCTTTACGTCTGGTCTCGGGCATATAAAAACAATAAAAAAATCTTCTTTCACTCGGCCAATTAGGAATACAGTAAACCCATGTGCCAGTATCCAATTCAGGATGGCCGTTACTTGAGAACATTACAGTTTTTACAATGGAACCTACAGGAAAAACGTTCAAAAATCTTTTCTGAAACTATTTTTCTAATTTGAACCAAACTTGTTCACAATGGTCCCTGAATGGACTCCTTTCAAAATTGTTTCCAAGTAGTCCAGTTCTAATCCAAGATGGCTATCATCAGGAAACATAATTTGTCTTTAAACACTTGACTGATTATTGTTCTCTATCAGGTTTTCTACATATTTTGGTATAAAGACTTACATCTTCTGATACGATTTGCACTGAAGAGATATAACTCGTGCAAATGACCATATGCAGAATTTAAGTTTGTGGTGACTTCATGTTATTATCTTATTTTTTTAACATAACGCAATAGGAGAGAACACATTCAAAAATATTTTTTTTCTGAATTTAATGACAAGTTTGCATCAATTTACTTGCACCGACAACGAAGAAATGAATGATAAAGTTTGAATTTTACTCCTTCTTTCGGGAAACTATATAAATATTAGGTTATTTCAAGATACCGAGTATGGAATATGTCATCATTTATACATGAAGCAGCACTTCCTAGTTCATATTCAAGTCTGATAGAAAACACAAACTTCCTTGTTCACATGCTGCATATTATGCTAATATTTTTTTACTAGTCATTATTTTCAATTTAAATACACAGTATTATGTATTCAGTAATGCGGTCGTAAACTTTTATTCACATTCAGTATACTCAGTCAGGGACATAAATTAATAAATCACTGTGATGGGCATATCACTGTCTATGGTGAACTGTGTATATTTTGTCCTCGGTGTTGCTTTCTTTTGAACATTGCCACCCAAAATTCACAGAAAGCATATTGGTTACTCAAGCCGAAAAAAGATGCATTAAAAATTAATGAATGATATGTCTAGGGCATCATGGTATGTCTCTGGCTTTATAATAGTTCACTGATGAACTGGACTGTCTATGAAAGCATTGTAACTTGTAATATTGCACACCTAATTTCTTAATTCTGGTACTTGTTCACCAAATAGACATCACCTTAGTGTTTGACTTATCAAGCACTTTATTGCCATAGTAACAGAGCAGTTGATAAATACTAAACAAATTTACAAATGACTACGGAACACATGCATGACTAGTAAAAGTCTTGTCAAGTTCAAATATATTGGTAGTGACTAGTCTATATTTCAAGTTATTCACAGTGACATTATTTCGTAAAGGCATGAAAATCAATAGACTGATATAGAGGGGGCTCCAGAAGTTGTAACCCCCAAACAAAAATCATGCAGAATGCATATTGAATTTGATAAAACGTTGAAAAAAATGAGGAATCCCCTTTCTTAGAAGACTGAAACCTGTTGCTAAGGCCAATTTTGAGCAAAGAAAATGCCAGAGGACTTTTATTTAATGTTGATCAAATGTGTAAACAAAGGGACAAAAAAGAATGTTCATATTATTGTATTGATTTCGAGGAAAGTTGGCCTTGTTGCCAAAAAATAATCTACAAATAATTTAGTTTATTTAAAAAGAGTATGATTTATGATCCGAAAATCAAGGTCATATTTTGTTAGCCACTTCGACCTTGACCCTCAAGATAGTGACCTTGATATGTGTTGTCATCTTTCGCTTTTGATATACTAGTTTTCGTAGAAGTCTGCTTAAATCTGGCATTCAAATACTAACTTATTCTCCGGAAATCAATATTTTCACTAATTTTTATGTCATTTTTCTCCTTCGATTTGGTTGCCATGGTAACAAAAAAATTACCTAAACCGATTAAAACACTACAAAATAACTCTTTTTACCATTGCTCTTTAATTGAGGACACGAAAATCCAACAAAATATACAGTAAAATCAAGTATTCAACTCCTTGATTTATAAATAATTGACTGTTGCCTAGCAACACAAAATAAACACACAAATTTGCAGATTCACAAAATATTTGTGTATGCAAATTATAGAGGATTGCTAAAGTGACCAATACCGTTTTTCAGTTGATCCTATTTCAATACATGCAAGATGCTAATCGACTACAAAGCTTTGGATTTATATAAAAAGTAAATAAAAATGATGATTTTCCCATATTGTTTCCTGTTGCCATGGCAACAGCCTCCATGATAATATCAATTTTCTTTGTATCATTGGTGAGGCAATGACTTGAGTTAACCTCACTCATAAGTCTAATCAACACTCTTACATATTTGCTGTTATTTTATATGCCAGTATTAAAGGGTGACATTATGTGTTATTTTTCCTCTAAAATGCCTAAATGGTAAAGAGTTAAAAAGCATATTCGATGATCCCGAGGTAGAAAAAACATTGTCCTTCCTCCATGACAATTATGTCATCGTACCAGCTGACAAGGCCCAAAACAACATCACATTTATCTGCAAAAGACATTACATTGACTGCTTTATGAAGGAGATGGGCATTGACAATTCATTTGGCAACCCCACATACAAACTCTCCACCATACCAAGGGAGGACATACTAAACAATCACAAATCAGTATTGTCTTCCTTTGGTATCGTATTGTCTTCCTTTGGTATCAGTTTGAGTGAAGAGAACAACAACCTGCCTTGTATCTACTGGGTATCTAAATTACATAAATGCCCTTACAAACAGAGATGCATTGCTGGGTCTGTTAAATGCACAACAGAACCCTTTCTAAGCTCCTCACTTCATTACTTACTGTAGTCAAAGATGGCCTCAAGATATATAGTGATAAAGTATACTCAACAAGTGGATTGAATCAGATGTGGATTATCAAAAACTCAAAAGACTTATTAGAATATCTATCTTCAACTGAAT
>MJUU01047858.1:92552-147187 GCA_002080025.1 Modiolus philippinarum | reverse complement strand
TCGGTAATATCTAGATGATTAGGATAGATAAGATGTAAGAACTCATTGAATTATGGGTTGTACTCAGTAAAAGAACGTCATCAGTATGCCCTGGTAGTTTTTTCGTTAACGATAAAGGTAAGCACCAAGTTATTTTACCATATTGATAGATTGGCTTGGCCTTTGTCTTCTTATAAAATTTTGGTTTCTTGATATTCGGTTTATTTGGTGTGGTTTGTTGCCATTGATTTATTCAATTTTCTACTTTTTTGGGGCCATTTAAGGCTTGCTATATGGTGTGATGTTCCTCACTGTGTTGAAGACCGTACCGTGGCCCCTAGATGCTTTGTTTTGGGTAGTTTTAATCTTCAGATGGGATGTTGTTTCATTGACATTTACCCCTGGCCATTTCTTTTCTTTTTTTATTCGTCGACCAGTTGGGAAAAGGCTAAGCTGTCCTTTTTTAATGAGCTGTTTTCACAATGTGTCCAATGAGAAGCACAATTTACATATAAAGTTAAGAAATTTATCCTAACAATTACAATAGGTTTACGGGTGAAGAGAGAGGTTATCCATAGTAAAACTATAAAATATGCAGCCTCTGTTTTTACTTTGTTCATTGACTGGTTCTTACCAATTGATCTAATTTGTTTTATGGATCAGAAAGGCTAGGCAAATATTATTTAGAATATCTTAAAGAGAGACAACATCCGAGGCGTCTTTTTCAAGTCTATCAGGTTCTGGCAGACCAATCCAATTAGGCCATGAAATTTTTAAACTGTCTGATATTTTATCTTTTGATGATTCCAGTTTTTTTTGGTTCCATTTCTAAATGCCGTACCAAATATTGTAAAACCTGTGACATGCTGCTGATAGATCCAACTTTTACCAGCAATTTGACAGGTAAAACTTACACTGCCAGAACATATGACTTGAATTGCGCATCGCGAAACCTAGTTTATGGTATAAAGTGTACTCTGTGTGGTTTGATATATATTGGAGAGACCAAGGATAGATTGAATAAAAGAATGTGTGGACATCGCTACGAAGTCAAAGACAACAAGACTCGTCATGTCTACACACACTTCAATCAACCAGACCACTCCATCGTCAACATGAAGGTAAGAATCCTTGAGAAAATATATCACCACACAAACAGTCCAACTTTAAGGACACCATACCGTTTACAACGAGAAGAATACTGGATTAGAGAGCTTGGAACCGCAATACCCTATGGTTGCAATGATAATATAAAAAGTATAGGTAATTTGTCAAGTCCGGGATGTCGCTCCGTCAATGTGATGAATATCTTGAATGGAAGCCAACGCCGTCAACACAGTCATGGGCATCGACATTACACTGCCCCAAATCTGCATGACATTTTAATTACTGGTCATCTACCATACATGAGTGTCCCCCTAGGTATTCATCACATACGCACAAAGCTATACTCTTTACCCCATTCAAAATTACATTCATTTTATAAAATATGTTTAACTCTTCCGTGACAGATCCATCGTCACATGAATACAAATTAACTGCAGTTGTCCTAGATATTGCTCATCAGAGACTATTTAAACCTGTTAGCACATCTGCTAATGAACAAGAACGTCGTTCATTCTTAAAACTCAAATTTACAAACAAAGGCTTAGATGCCATCAATCTTGGCAATATTCTTCATAATAAACATGTTACTGCTAAGATATCACCATATTGTAAAGACCAAACAGTTCCTCTTATATCTTATATATATATAAAACCAATTGCAACTAACATCTTCAATCACAAACGGGTATTGCGGGATGTCCAAATTGATGACTTCAAATCAAAACCACCTGATTGTTCTTGTTTCTCTTCCCCATTTATATACGCTCCTGCTGGTCACGTTATTACGGGGGACCTCAACATCGTAAACAATAATAAACTACGTGATCTCTTCACAAAAGGTCAAAGATATCGTGAACCCCAAACCATCAATTGGAAACATAACTTTAAAATATTGATGGACACAGTTGAGGAATACGCCAAACAATGGGCTAAGAGAGAGAAGGAAAAAGTTGAAACACTGGCCGACTGGATCAGGTCCATAAAGTCATCGATTGAAGCTCGAATGAGGCGTCTAAAGACAACCATGAGCCCAAATTTCGTACATTTTTGTTATTTACACTGCTTGGTAGCTTTCAAAAATGGTGGCACAAGATTTGCGAACATTGGAATTACATAATCAAATTAGCATGGTTTTTTTTTGTTTGTTTTTTATTGCGAGGGGGGGGGGGGTTGATACACTGTGAAAAAAGCAAACGAAGATATGTAGTATTGGGACAAACATTCTACAAATATACAGTAAAACCAAACAATGGTGTGATTCTTTTATTGTTGTTGTTCTTTTGAAGTTGATATGAGGCTTGCTCATGACCCCTAGCACTCGTTCGATCAAAATTTCACAAATAGCTTGTTTGATGTTTGCATCATCTCATTTGCGCTGGCTATCGCAAGAGTCGTGAGAGTGAACCTTTTTCACTCCTTTACGCTTTACGTCTGGTCTCGGGCATATAAAAACAATAAAAAAATCTTCTTTCACTCGGCCAATTAGGAATACAGTAAACCCATGTGCCAGTATCCAATTCAGGATGGCCGTTACTTGAGAACATTACAGTTTTTACAATGGAACCTACAGGGAAAACGTTCAAAAATCTTTTCTGAAACTATTTTTCTAATTTGAACCAAACTTGTTCACAGGATAACCTTCATCTTATATATCCAAATGAACTCGAAATTAAAGAGACCACTGATACACCATCATCAGCATCATACCTGGACCTTTACCTCTACATTGACAACTCTGGACGTCTGAAAACAAAACTTTACGACAAGCATGATGATTTCGACTTTCCAATAGTGAACTTCCCGTTTTTGAGTAGCAATATTCCCCCTTCTCCGGCATATGGCGTGTACATTTCAAAACTCATTCGATATTGCCGTGCCTGTAGTCTGTACAGCGATTTTGTCAAAAGAGCGAAATTACTGTCTCAAAAACTTATACATCAAGGGTATGTTCAGTCACTGTTGCAATTGTCACTACAGAAATTTTACGGTCGTCACCACGATTTGACAGACCATTACAATGTTTCGGTTTCCCAAATGAGAACAGATATCTTTGGGTAGATCCAGAGTTTGTTACCGGACTGACTAACATCGACTGTGACAAAACCGGACTTTTCACTGGCAGTGTGACGGGTGCCACGCGTGGAACAGATCATGCTTACCCTTCCGGAGCACCTGATGATACCTCAGTTTTTTTTAGGGTTTCACACTGCTAGTGCTTTAGTTTTGTGGCGTTCTTGTTCTTTTTTGTTTATTTGTTTTGTCTTTGTCATACTATCTCAATTCGTGTTGCTGTGAATTGCCGTGATTTTGGATTTATGATTTTAAAATTTCCCCTTTTCCTCGTTCTTGCTTCGGTATTCGTTTGCCGATGTATTATAAGGAATTGAAGTAAAACATAACTTTCTGATGAAATATATATCTGAAAAATAAATGAAAACTTTACCAAGCCCTAGATAAATAAATTTGTCCTGTATTGAATGAAAAAAAAATGTAAGGTCGGTTTCAATAATTGAAAAACTGTAAGGCCGTACCTAAGCAATATTTGATTATCTTGGTTTTTAGGACGACGTCCTGACAGAAAGGCAAACTATACAAGGCCCACAAGAAGAATCGGCAAGATTTGGTATTGCTATCCAGTGTATGGGAGACTTAAACAAAGATAATTACAAAGGTACAGTATGAATATGTAAATATCCGTATGAGCACATTATTGTTGCCAGTAAGGATTTTAATGTATGATATTTGAGTGAGTTGATTAACTTTTTGAATGTTGTTGAATTATCATACATATAAAAATGCAGTTTCTTGGTGTAATAGTTCTTTTATCATTACAAAAACATTCATTTAACATGGGGCGAAAACGTTTTACTTAAAATGTGAAAAACAGGGGACAATTGTTGAACGTAGTTTGTAATGCAAAGAACAAATTGTTTTCCTTCGATCAAAATCTAGCTTATAGTTACACGGTGGATATTATGGTACCCGTCATTTCATATTAATCAAAAGTTCTGTTGGAAGATATGTTCACTTTGCCTTCACTATACAGTCATACCTTAAAGTCTTATTGTAGAACATTTTACCAATTGATTTGATGTTTGTTTAAAAGACCGCATCTATAAGTAAACATTAACATGTACGTAGCGTTGATCGATATTGACATTAAGCAATTCCTGTCAAACGGGTCCTAGGTGCTAGGTGATATCTTGTACGTACTATGAAGAATTAACAAAGCTCATTGTTAAAGGCATTATGGTGATTTCAAGTTGAGGAACTATACTTTGTTTTAACCATGTATTTGTAGAGACTTTGTCTCATGGGCATTTACTCCATATCCTCTAATTGTCTAGATACCTCATTAAAGCTTACGAAAAAACTATGACACAGAAAAAAACGGGAAACAGACGTAAATATAAGCATGAAGGACTAATTAAGAACTACCGTTACAATATATGACATAAATATATATAACTAAGGAGTATCTCCCTCTTGCATAACTCTGTCCATAGCTGTTTTTTGGCTTTCGTATTTAGATTCTATTGGTAATTTGTTCTCTATTAGATTTTACTCATATTTTGGTATATAGATTTCCAAATGTTTTGATTTTATCTACATTGAAGAGATATAAGTTGTCGAAATGCGCATATGCAGAAATTAAAGTTACAGTAACTTCGGTATTTTGTTATTTGTTACCACTGGACCGATGCCTCTGCTGGTGGACAGTTAGTCCCAGAGTGTATTCACCAACGCAGTAGCCAGTACTTTGGTGCTGGCCCGATTTCCGATTTTATTTGGAATATTGCAATATCTAAATTTATGAAAATTTTGTTAAAAACTGAAGATTATTTCCCTAGCTGATTTTGGCTTTCCTATTTAGATTCTATTTGGTGACTTGTTCTCTATCAGATTTTACTCATATTTCGGTATATTGATTTCCAAATGTTTTGATTTTATCTGCACTGAAGAGGTATAAGCATATGCAGAAATTACATTTACAGTTACTTTGGTATTTTGTTATTTATATAAATTACTTGTAAGAATCTTTAAATAATTCTCAACCCTCTTAAATGCAGTTATGATATCCTTTATGTTTTGATGTACAACATACTAACAATGATTAATTCATATTATACATTTGTAGATATTGTTGTCGGTGCACCATATCAAGATGAATTAAGAGGTGCGATATACATATATCATGGAGGGCCTTATAACATGACACTGGTGCAGGAGATTCACGCGTTAGATGTTGATGAAGAACTTTTTTCTTTTGGATGGTATATTTCAACTCCTTACGATATTGATGATAACAATTATCCAGGTATGACGTTTTCAATATTATTTGTTCTGTTGTAAATAACACAATACCGAAGTTACTGTAAATTGTGTTTCTGCATATGGCCATTTCGACAACTTATGTCTCCTCAGTGCAGATAAAATCCAAACATTTCGAAGACCATAAACTCAAAGATGTTTAAGAACTTATAGAGAACAAATGTTAACCTATTTAATTGATTTTGTTTTCAATTTCAGATTTTGCCATTGGTTCTTACATGTCAGATAAGGTTTCAATACTAAGAACAAGACCAATTATTGATTTATCGTGTTCAGTAAGTTTGACCCCATCGAGGATTCCATTGAATTCGTCTGGTTTACAATGTCAGGACCAGGAGTTTCGGCCCTGTTTAAGTGTGAATATTTGCTTCAGCTATACGGGACTTGGAATTCCAAACCAAATACGTAAGCTCTTCATACTGTGTATTTCAAAATTAAATATCAAATAAGTTTAATATCCATTTTCTTTTGAAATTCCTAGAAGAAATTAACCATCAGACATCTTACGGTTAAGGGAGTTGGTTTGTAACTGTCAATAAAATTCTTAGAATACCAGTAAAACTAAAAAATACAGACTGGTCGTATTTGGATGCAACATGCTAAAATGTCAAGAGTTAAGGAGTAAATGCAAATGAGACAAAGTCCCTACAAAAACATGGTAAAACTAAGCAATGTAACAACGCTTTAATTTATTTTCATTCTCAAAAGAAAATATTTCTAATCAAGGTTATTAATTTTATGAATAACAAAATACTGAAGTTGCTGTGAATTTAATTTCTGTATATTGTATATTTCGGCAACTTATGTCTCTTCAGTGCAGATAATACCAAATTATTTGGAAATCCAAACGCCAAAATATGTGTAAAATGGAATAAAAAAGATAACAGGAAACACTACAGAGAACAAATTACCAAAATGATCTAAAAAGGAAAGCCAAAGGTTTGGAAAATAGAGTGAAAAGTCAAAGTATCTTAAGAAAACAAGAATGAAAAGATGCTGAAGGGCAATATAAAGTGTCTGTATCTGTACCATGAAACGCATATTTTCCATTTTTCATACATTTTTCTGATATATTTACAGTTGTGTCCTATAATATTATGGCTGACACACTTCGGACACGACAGATACCAAAAAAATCCAGCAGGGTACATTTCAATGTTACATCCTACCCAACAACTCTACAGGAGAATGACATAGAGATAAGGAAAGAAGAACAATGGTGCAGCAAATTAAACGCTTTTGTACCGGTACTTATTTTATAATAATGTAGACTCAAACTCAGTCCAATAAGATTTAAAAATGCAGAATTCTATATGCCAAGATGGACAATTTTTCCACTGCTAACTACAAGTATAAGGAGCACCGATGGGTAAACTGACACCCCTCGTCGACGATTTGTCTCTGCATTCTGATGAAGATGAATTTGAAACACTTTTACAGTAAAATGAAGCCTCTCGTGTGAATGTTCAAATTTCATAAAGCGTTAAAAGAAAATACAGCTTCACATCAATAACAAAATAGTTTCTTCAGATGACAAGTTCGACAACTTTCGTCTCTTCGGTCCAAATAGGCTATGTAAGTCTCGTCATGTAATACTGAGTTTCACGATAAAATTGAAATGTGAAAACCTCTCCCACCAAAAGATGACGTTTTAAGATTATGACTTTTAATCTTTTGTTTAGACAGTCATATATTATTGTGCAAAATGCAACTTCCGGGTACAAAAATTGTACCCGGAAGTTTCAAAATTCGACGAGACTTACATACCCTATAACATTCAAAACTTTTTAAAGTCCTAACCCGAATTGTGTGTTATATTACAACAATACACAAGTTGCGTAATAAAAAGTTAAAGATAAATTTGACATAGAAAAATGCAAAATAGGATGAGGGTAATAAGTGAAATATTGGACAGTATTGTCAGGAGTCGAAGTTCAAGAGGAACCACATACGAAACAATAATCCAAATGAGAGTCCTAATTCCGTTAAGAGTGAGATGTATTCTTGGACAGTTTAAGCGTATCTTCCAATGCATTAAACGAAACGAAATGTCCAGAAATAAAGATCACAACTAGGAACATGTCTAATCCGTTTACTTCACCAATACATTTTACTAGTCAGCGGACTTATGATGGCGACCATAAAAAAAGACGATTTGGATTGATAAGATAATAAAATAGTAAATTAATAAATCAACAGTAAAAATTGTGACATTTCATTTCTATAATAGCAACAGTATTTTTCAGACGGCAACTCGCCAGTTTTATTCTGCATTAAAAGAGGAACTACGATTTGAGGTGTCATTTGGACTTGGTGACAAACCCTTTCCTGGACAGTTGAAACCAATATTGAACAATACGCCAAAAGTCCAAACTGCCTCGGTATGTTTGAAATATATGTTAGCAAGGAAATTTTCTCTGAAGATTATGTTCGCGATTTTTGTACAGATTTCGCGAAGGGGTAATTTTTGTGCTAAAGTCTTTTATATTCGACGATGTCATTGCTTTCACATACTGCACACCATTAGAAAATTATTGACGCTTTGTTAATTCTGGCGGATGTCTCTTGATTGCAAAAGTAGCGAAAATTTTCCCCAAAAGTACGTTTTGCCAGTTATAATTGAACATTTCGAACATTCTCTTCTTGGGACCGATTATGCTGATTTTGTGAGATTCTATGTCGAACTTGCTGTGATAATGTCAAGCATTCAGTAATTAACTAACAACACATTAAATTTTAGATTTAAAAAAATATGTTTATGAAAATCTGTTATTCATCTAAGGTTAATAAACGATCAGTTAGTACAAATGGTTTACATAGAAATTTTGTAGGTGTCTAATAACAAAATACCGAAGTTACTGTTAATTTGTTTTCTGCATATGCGTATTTCGACAAGTTATGTCTCATCAATGCAGATCAAACCAAAACATTTGAGAGGCCATATACCGAAAAACGTGGAAAAGCTGATAGAGAACAAATAACCAAAAGAGATCTAAATGCAAATGCCGAAATTCAGCTTAGGACAGAGCTATATACATGTATGAGGGAGATACTCCTTAGTTTTAAACAAAATTTTGTAAAATTTAGATATTGCAAATTTCAATAAAATCGGTTTTCGGGTCAGCACCGAAGTATTGGCTACTCGGTTGGGTAATACCCTCGGGGATTAACAATCCAACATCAGAGGCATAAGCAAAGTGATAATACATAACAAAAGACCGAATACGATGTTGTCTTTTCCCTGTAGCGTGCCTCAATAATGACATGATTGATCATGCTAATGAAGAGCTTTTAAAATTTGTCTTCAGGGTTGGTTTATTACTGGTTGCAATGTTACTTGTTTTCCGGATTTAAAACTTGAAGTAAGAACAGATCTAGATGATATTATTTTTGGCAAAACTACAGAACTGGTAGTCAAGATCAGAGTGACAACCACTAACGACCCGTCCCATGCTACCCGGATATCTATCTACACGTCTACAAACACAAATTATCTTGGATTCAACCAACCTCAGGGACAGATCACAGAACTGGGGGAGTGTAGTGATGATTTTGATCAAAATAACAACTCAGTTATTCATTGTGATGTAAAGAAAGGTATATTTCAGCAACAACAAGCGTTATTTAACGTGTTATTTAACGTCTCTGAGGAAGTTCTAACTGTTGAGGAACACGATGTGTATAGAATGAGGAGGAATGTAGTGTTTGATATAGAAGCCGAATCGTCAAGTACAGATAGGGATATGTCTGATAATAGATATAAATTAGATGTCCCTGTTAGATTTCACTCACAACTCGAACTCTCAGGGTTTGTACTCTTTACCTTCGCTTTGTATTTATTATTTTATATTTTTTTTTAAGAATTTGATTTCACAACAAGTGAACAAATAAAGGGATATGGAGTTAATGTACATGGGACAAATCCCTATAAACATATGTTATCTATCGCTGTCTACGTCTAAATATCCATCGTTGTCTACGTTTGTCTTTTGTCTTAGATGTGTTTTTCCTGTGTTGTTCCCTGACAGATTGTGGATTTTCAACCATTGTAGGTGTTTCCTGTTAACCATTTTTTACATGGTAAGATTCAGCAAATGGAACATCGCTTTTATTGTTGTTCTTCATCTTGAAATCACCATGCGGCCACGTGTTTATTCTTTATGATAACAAATGCAATATTAGCATAGTACTAATGGAATAGATGTGTAAAGAAATTATAAATACCAACATTTAAATATGTATAACCGTGTGTTTTATTCATAACATCATGGTTTCAAACACACATTTTCTTAAAGTTGAGTTTTCTCGTTCGCTATCCAAGTAAAATATTGAGATTCTCCCTAAAAAATCGTTTTTGTTTCATTCAATGAAATTAACTGTTGTGTCTGTTCTTATGATAAAACACAGTGTCAGTAAAAGGGTTCGTCCTTAACATTACAAAACACAATCATTTTCAGTATTATAAAATTTATCCCTCGCAGTAGATCCCGCATTTCATATTCGCCAATTTACCAAAATGTTTTACATATTAAGAACAAAAAATTTAAGTGGAGTACACTAGTCTATGTGAAATGTTTTGGTCAATATTAAAATAAAAGCAAATTACCAATATTTTGAATATTATCAAGAATAAAGTAAAATGTTGTACATATGGCAAATTGCTATAATATCTTTGTCATAAAATACAAAAGACAGTAGAAAATTAAAATGATAATGATAAAAAAACATAACTAAATATTTATATTTGAGGGTTGATATAATACACTAAGTGATTCTTTAATTTACAAAAGTCGTCTAAAGACAGAGTCGTCGTTAAAATGTACAACATAGACAAGTAAAAAACTATACCAATATGTAACATGTTCAAAATATATCAAATGCTGATATTTTTTCTTAGTATATCGAATCCAGAACAACATAGATTATCAAAAATACCAAGTCTTGATACTACCCATACCTTCTACGTTTATAATTCTGGTCCAAGTCCAATGGAAGATTGTGTTGTACGGATTTGTCAGCCAAGTGTTGCACTCCATGGGACTAATCAATTTCAGGTAATTTTGATATATAACACTTTCCTTAATGATTATACTTGCATTTTCTTTAAAAATGTTTCTTGATTGTCTCTATATTTGACAGGATGTTGGCGTTTTGCTCAACGTCACTGTTTTTAATAATTTACATAAGACAGAACCTTTTGAATAATTTTGTTTTTAGCTTTTATTTTGTTCGGTCATATTTAATATGCAATGATAGTATATGTACAGCTTTGGTGGCATTCTGTTTCAAGCAAAACTTAAATAGCTTTATTGCATCTGTGACATAGTAAATATCATCTATTTTTACAAAAAAGAATAACAAGATTGCCAACAAATATCTTTAGTACATGAGGATGTGTTTTTATGGTTTGGGAATTTCAAAATTGATTTCTTGAATCCTAAAGTATTATTTTTGTGAAGAGAATTTTGAAAAATCCTTTTAATATGCCAAGCTATTGCATAAATTTGGTCTCTCCTCAGGTTTTTGAAATTGTCTCTGACTTTCGGAACTCTCCACCATGATGCATTAGAACATTGTGCACAATGTCCCCTACTTCTTTTCAAAGCATGATTACATAAATCTTTAATAGACATTTAAAAAACTTTGATGGAATTCTTGATATTCCTTCATTGCATTTGAAAGAAGAATTGAAAAGTGTAGAAAAATTTGGTTTCTCTCCAAAATTTCAGGAGCTTATTTCTCAAAAATGGGCAAACTATCATTTTATTGCATAAAATTTTATTAATATTAAAACCTTGATATTATAACCTTGAGGAGTGACCATTCTTTATACTGACAATAGTAAGACTTTGATAGTTGAATTCTATTTCATTGCCTTACGGTAAGTATATACCTGACAAAGATAATTTCTTACAACTAACATTATGGTTATGGCATTTTTAACCAAAGATTCTTACGTCGGATGAACAAATAAACTGGAATGTGTCAGGGATAGTATCTACAGAGGATAGCAGCGGTCAACATCAGACATCCACTCCAAATGTTCGTTCATCTACCACAATGTCAAAAATGGCTTCACAATCTCAGTCGGCGAGGGATTCTAATCGTAAAAAGCCTGTCTTCAAGCATATTGTAAGTTCAGTAAATTTCAACCCCCTTTGTAGTAAGATAATGTACGTTTTTTTTTTTAAATTATTGAAAATGGGTTTTCATGCCTTTGAAATATAATTCAGTTTGCAAAGAAGCTTTACTGGTGGAAAATAGATAACAGGAGGAATAATAAAACAAAACCAAGAAACAAATACAACAACAGGCTTAAGGGACTTAACATGCAGAGAATGAAAATGCTGCTTCGTTTTACACAAGCCCTAAGATTTAGTGCCTTTAGAACTGTTATATTTACACTCTGCTAATGTTGGTCACATCTACCGTGTTTGTTCTAATTATCAGGTGCTCCTACAGAAAAACTAAAAAATCGAATTCAGTGAACATTACGGTGCACAAAGATAGTTGTTATCCTCAATGACAGAAATAAAACTTTTATTCTCGACTAAATTCACGTTGAAGAAAATTTAACATCATTAGATAATTTCATTTTGTTCATATCCTGTATTTTTTCTTCACTTTTTCAAGAACCGCAAAAATTGCTTAAATCACTTGGAGTTACAGTGCTTTGACCGCTAATGTAGGATTATTGAAAAGTAAAAATTAGAAAAAATGCAAAAACACAAAAAAGTAAAAATTGCCGTAGACCTACGTCCATTATGAATTTATTTGTAACTTTGAAATCAGAAAGTAAAGGCTGCAATTTATGAAAATCAAAATACCGAAGTTATCGTGAATTTATATTCTGCATATGTGCATTTCGACAACTTATGTCTCTTCAGTGAAGATAAAATTAAAACGTTTGGAAATCCATACACCGAAATATGTGTAATAGCTGATAAAGAACAAATAACCGATAGGATCTAAAAGGGAAAGCCAAAATCACCTTAGGACAGAGCTGTGCATAAGGGAGATACTCCTTAGGTTTAGCAAAATGTCCTAAAATTTAGATATTGCAAGTTTTAAAATAAAATCGGTTTTCGGGCCAGCACCGAAGTACTGGCTACTGGGTTGGTGAATACCCTCGGAGACTAGCAGTCCACCAGCAGTTGCATCGGCCCAGTGGTGATAAATATCACGTAACGCACAGTGTGATCATAATTATTCCTGATTCAAAAATTATCAAATATGATCACAAAATCATTGTTGAGTACCTAAATCACGTGAATTATTAATTTAAGATAAATTACGACAATGACATCCTTGTTCCGTTGAATTTGTTTTGCCTTGTTTTTATTTGCATTTTGCCTCATGAATTTTGAGGGCAATGACAATAAATTGCCAAACAGAATTACCAAGAGCCGAAAGCAAAGGACAAAAAGACAACTAGGGGTGTATTTTTTTCGTCCATCCAAAACATGTCTGGATCAATAAAGTGAGAAAAGAACAGTCAGCACAACAAATATGGTGGACAGTTTCATGATTGGAAAGTTGTTGTTAAACTGATTCGTAATCACCGAAATTACTAATTACATTCTGTGAAAATAAATAATCCTTAGAGTGTTTGTAATTATTCCATGCCAAGGAAAATGAAAAAGCCTGAAAATAAGCATGAATATTTCAAAAATGACCTCCTTTAATTGCCTCCTACAAATATCAAGGGATTTGATCAAATTTCAGAAATTTAAAGAAAGAAACGATTTTAAAAGTGGATTAAAAATTTTGCCGATGATTTTGATTTTATTCTCTTACTTTTTTAGTTTAATTTATGGAGATATATCGAAAATCTTGTTTCCGATGCAAAAATGAAATATGAGTAAAAAAGATTTTTGACCATTTAAGAATGTTGTCGATGTTCAAATAAGTTTTAAAATGTGACTATTTTGTCCTCCTTTTCTTTCCAAACTTTATTTTAATTCAATGGACATCAATCATGTTCTGGTTCGCAAAACAAAAATGTAATCTCGAAGGATCTGAACAAATGACTCCATATTGGATTCTCTCTGCACTACCTAAAAAGATGGTGCAGACGGCACAGTGTTCCGGATGTTCTCGCACAGTGTTCTGGTTCACTTTATTGACAAGGGATTTGATCAAATTTCAGAAATTTAAAGAAAGAAACGATTTTAAAAGTTGATTAAAAATTTTGCCGATGATTGTGATTATATTCTCTTACCCTTTTACCAGAACTTGTCCAGAACGTCCTGGACAGACGAAAAAACACACCCTAGGTGCAACATCAACGAAAAATGGTTCAAGCAATTCAAAAGAAATGGTGGGTTTAACCGGTTTCGTGGCGCACTAAATCTCTCATTCCGTCATAGTTGCGTCCGGCAAAACAGCAATTGGTATTGAAATGTCGATGACAATGAAAAGAAATTTTCATAGGTGAGAAAAGAATCTTTACTCACACGTTTGGATCGAAACTTCATTTTTTAAGGGACTTATATCTATTAAAGAACTTTTTTCAATAATCGTTTTGATGGAATTTTGTAATTGATAAGGCGATTACTGTGATAACTATGCCAACGGGAAAGTCCGAATAATTAGTACTAGCTTTCGCGTATCGAAGATGTGACACAAATACTCCGTGAGCAGAGAAGTAAAGGTAAAAATAAGAGTTGCCCTTTCTGCAGGGATAGGCAGGATTACCTTCACTAGCAGATATGTTATGATCTTATTTGCATGGCTATTTTGATCTTATCGCGATCTTGACAAGCTTAACATAGTTTTTTGAAGACAGTGTAAGAGTTAAGGATGGTGTTCAAGATGATTTTAAGGACGATAAACACGTATTAAGATAGTTTAGGATCAAATAAGATCCACTTGTTAATTGCGTTCAGGAACGATCAAGACGAGTTAAGTTTGTTTAGATCAAACAAGATCGATTTGATCTTGTATGGTCAAAACAAATTTAACACCTCTTTATCGCCCTTGAGAGCATTTATCTTGTAATAGTTCCAATTGCTAATGCAACGTCCAATTTCATTGGTCAACGTCATTAACAACAAAAAAATTATTTCTCGATAAACTTTTCTTGCCCATTAATACACTACGACGTAAAATAGTGCAGTATATGGTGACGTAAAAATCAGTGACAACATTGTTCAAAGTTCAAAGGATTGGAATTATAAGAAATAAAGGTAATTTTGGAGGAGTTTATGGATGTGTAAACGCGGCCTTTCACTCACAAACTCTACATTTTTAGTTTGTAAGTGAGTCGGCCGCATTTATACATAGATAAACTCCTCCAAAATTATTTTTATTCCTATAATACTACTGAATATCTTTCACTGTCTTAACAAAATTGTGCTAAGCCTGTCAAAATTTTGATGGCCAAACAAGATCATAACATATTTGCTAGTGTCTGAAATGCACTCGATTACATGGCATATTTTTCGACAGTAACATTCCTTTACTTTCAATTGCATTTCTTAGAAGGCATAAAAATAGAATGATTCATTGCAAAACATCTATATACATATATATATTGGGAAAACTTTGTCAAATCTAGTATCAAGAATGTTAACAAATTTATTCTTGCCCTTTCACTTTAAACATTGGTGTTTTCATAGATTTATGTAATAAGTTTGTTAGAAATACAGATCCCAATTAATGTTTTAGAATGTAATTGAAATGTAATCGATAGTTTCAGCAGTTGCAATCGAGTAAATTACGATAACATATAATGGAAATTGAGTTCAATTAAAAACTACTTTCGATTACTCAACATTTTGTAAATAACAAAATACCGAAGTTACTGTGAATTTAGTTTCTGCATATGCGCATTTCGACAACTTATGTCTCTTCACTGCAGATTAAATCAAAATATTGGAAATCCATAAACCGAAATATGTAAAAGCTGAGAGAGAACAAATTACCAAGGGTCTCAAAAGGAAAACCAAAATCAGGGAAGGTCAGAGCTATGTAAGAGGGACATACTCTTTAGGTTTTAAAAATTTTCTTAAATTTAAATATTTCATGCTGGTGAATACTAATGAGGACTAACAGTCTACCAGCGGTGGCATCGGCACAGTGGTGATAAATAACAAAATACCGCAGTTACTGTGAATTTATTTTTAGCATGTGTAATTGATTACGCTCGAATACGATTACCCATTACCATTACCCCCACCCTGCCCTTCTGTCGTAAAATTAAGTAGTCAGATGACAATTATCGTCGAATCCTTAAATGATGCAGGTCTTATGGTTTCTGCTGTTTATTTTTTATTCGATATATTTAGTTTCTACAACGAGAACTAAGTTGATTAAGGATGTATTCTCCTGAGGGGGTCAAACTTTTCCTGCATCAAGTTTTCTCCGAATCCTATATTTTTATAATGCGAAGACCATGAAAAAAATCATTTTTGAAGACAAAACCCTATGTCTTTGTGCATTTTTTTTACGCTATAGTCATTTGGAAACCCTTATTTTGGCAATGTTGTGCAGAATTCATCAATTTTGGCCTATGTTGGGACCATTGTTGATTAAAATATCGATTTCTAGCATCAAATTTCTCTCAAAGTTTCCAGATTGTTAGATATCATGAGTCTGAAGAAATATCACCAATAAAAAGCATAGGTCCGTGATATAAGAAAGTTTTGTAGGAAAATGTGACTTTTTTGGTCAAATTCAAGACTTCGTAAAAACTGTAATAATCTAGATTTTTCAAAATTCCCACCAACTTTACAGTCAAAACTCACCATTTTTGTTTAAATGATTTGACAATTATATCTTTAAGAATTTTGAAAAGAAATCATATAATTAAAATAAATACTTTTCTTGAAAATTTATTTTTATTACCCCTATCCCAAAATCGGCTAAATTCCTACCGAGATCAATTGTCAATTTTGGTCAAAAATTAGAAAATTCCATTTCTCGAAAACTGCTGGTCATAGGTACACTATATTTTATACAATTTGGGTGGGTCATTATATTTTATAAATCAATAAAAAGAATGTCACTCATAAGGCAAGTTTTAAGAATTATTCATAAACGAGATTTCAACGAGACTGAAACCTCAGGAGAATACATCCTTAAGGAATTTCTAACATTTGAAGATGTGAGAAATTTCATAATTAACGTGTTGAAGTTGTAGAAAATGTTTCTGCTGATGTAATAGTGTAAAACAACGAGGATTATTTAACCCATACATTTGTCGGGAAATTTCACGTGAGTTGTTTTCTCTCTAGAGATGAGAAATATTTTATCACACTGGTCAGGCGTTGGTTAAATTTGCTAGAAATGATAGGATCTATTTAGAAAGAAGACATAAGTTATTAATGGCAATAACATCATCAATATATATTAAAGCGAGTATGAAAGTAGTTGAAGTGTTGTGTAGAGGGTCGAAAATCAAATGTTTTGAGATGATGAAACTGGAATTTAAGATTTTAAGGATTTTTCTAAATCTTTCGAATTTTTAAGGTCCCATACGTGATTTATGTACCTTTGGGCGTGGATAGTCTCACAGGATGCCTAATGCCAGTATTTGACTGCAGACAAAAATTTGGCTAGTTCTATAGACAATTTAGACCAAGTGTGTTATCTCTCCTTGTATAATAGTATTGTACTCTATGTATCAAATGCAAGTTTATGCAGGTCTTACTTCATATCTTTAGCTTTAATATCGATAAAGGACTTGAATACCGTTTGATTGGAGAGGATTGGGGAGGATTTTCTCTTTGCCAAGTGAAATTCTTTTGTACATAGCATTAGTGATATAAGCCTAGTTCTTTGATGAGGCAGTTTTAATAATAATGTAATAATCCGTGTACGGATGTATAAGAAAAAATATCATTTCATGCAAAACGAAAAATGATAATTTCTTGCAATTTTGCAATTTTTTCGAAACACAGTAAACCGTGAATCAACCCTCAAGGAAGACAAAACATGAATTGAAACACAGGAAAAACATTGCAAGAAAACGGCCTGGTATGATAGTTTTATTACCCGGGTTTTCCCGGTTATTGAAAAGCTGACGTACGGCGGTTGGGCGGTCGGGCGGGCGGGCGGGCGACTGCCAGATCTTGTAAGCGCAATTCCTCTGTAACCTTTAGACAGAATTTCATGAAACTTTGCATGTAGCAGGGACATAATATGTAAATGTGCATATTGTCGGGGATTTTTTATCGTACAATTTTTCCAGGATTTATGTCCCTTTGAACTTAGAAATTTTTAGGTGTTTTGACCATATGCTTGTAAGCGCAACTCCTGTGTAACGGTTCAACAGAATTTCATGAAACTTGTATGTAGCAAGGACATAATATGTAGATGTGCATATTGTTGGGGATTTTTCATTGTACAATTTTCCAGGAGTTATGCCCCTTTGAACTTAGAAATTTATAGGCGTTTTGACCATATGGTTGTAAGCCCAACTCCTCTGTAACCGTTCAACGGAATTTCATGAAACTTTGTATGTAGCAAGGACAACATATGTCGATGTTCATATTGTTGGAGATTTTTCATCGTGAAATTTTTCCAGGATTTATGCCCCTTTGAACATAGAAATTTATAGGTGTTTTGACTATATGATTGCAAGCCCAACGCCTCTGTAACTGTTCAACAAAATTTCATAAACTTTGTATGTAGCAAGGATATCATATGTAGATGTGCATATTGTCGGGGATTTATCATCGTTCAATTTTTATGCCCCCAGATCGAGGATTGGGGGGGGCATATTGCTTTTGTCCTGTCTGTTTGTCTATTTGTCTGTGTGTCTGTTTGTCTGTGCGTCCGAAACATGCAAACAAAAATTGGTCAGGTCAAAGGTCAAGGTCACAGAGGTAAAGAAGGGGTGAAATTGGCTGTTTTCACATATTTGACTGTAGAATCCTTATTGTTCATCCTATTGAGATGGAGTTTGTTTTATGTTATTGCTAATAAAATTGCGCAACTAGTTTTTAACAGGTCTGAAGTAGCATTTATCGATTTTAAGAAACAAGAGGTTCAAAGGGGACAAACGGAAAAAAATGGATTTTAATTTTTTTTTGTTGGATGCAGTATTTTTTATGTAGGTTTCATATAGCATGTTTAAACAGATACATTTATGAATGAAACCATTTCAATAAACAAAAGGCCCCAAGGTGCTTCATTTGTTTCAGAATAAATGGGTTGGATTGGATGTTTTTCTGGTAATAAACAACTTTTGAACTATGTAAGATATTCTTTTAATACTTGGCAAGTGTATAAGTCCTGTCAAGAGAAACATAAATATGCAAAAAATAGGTCAAAGGTAAAGGTCACAGAGGTCAAAAAGGGGTAAAATTGGGTATTTTCATATATTTTACTGGGGAATCTGTGGCATATGTAGTGTTTCACAAACACATCTTGTTCCAGGAGTTATGCCCTTAAAACTTAGAAATAGGTGTTTTGACCATATGCCTTTTCTTTGACTTTTAAGTAAAGTAACTTTTCAGTGATTTTTAAGAGTGAAGACATACATTGCACATAATGAGAGGAGGTATAAGTTTTAACGGCTTTTCTCACAAGTACCTAACCTTCATTCAAATAGTGATGGAAAACCCGGTTTGATGTCGTATCGACATCCATTTCTTGTTTTGTCTTTTGAAAATGTGTCCTCTAAAAAACTTATAAAAACTTTCAGAAGGAAACACGATGGGTTTGTTTATATCTATAAGTATATGCCGAAAAAAATAGCTCATCTTTAGCAATAGAAGATTTTTTTCAGTCGTGCGAAACAGTAGACCAAAGCAAGCATGTCATTTATGACGTCAGCATTCGTAAGTTGGGTGTTGAGCAAAGAAGGAAATTTGACATTCCATTTGTTTTATCTCCAGAGGACTTGAGTTTTAAAAAGGTAATCGTTTTTGTTGAATGTTCACAGATGAATTCTTGCATTTTGTAAGTCGATAAAATAACAATGCCTTTAGCTCTTACGAATGAGTTCATTCATGGATAAAGTCAAGGGGTAAAGCAAAAGCTTCCTTGATTTGCTTGGATGATTTCATTCCATGTTGAGTTTTGTTCTACGTGTAATTATTATTCATTTATTTTAAGCTTTATCAGCTGGAACAACGTACTTGTCGTAGATATAATTGTCGAATTCTTTAATCACGAAAATATGTATTTTGCAATCATGTGCGTATGCATAATTTCAATAACCGATATTAAACTATTCGAATAAGAATAAAACGGCGAACGAAGATCTAAACAGGCAGAAAAGAGGACAATTTAAAATCAAAATCCAACAACACTGCATATTAGGCATAATACATATAAAGCCAACTTGACCAATACAAAGCAAATCAACAAAAATTAACAAAAACGCCACAAACTAGCAGTGTGAATCCAACAAAGCAATGGAGGTATCTCAAATGCTCTGGATGGGTAAGCATTTTCTGTTCAACGAAAATCTTCAGTCAGACGGCAGCTAAAATAATACGGTAAAAGATCTGTTATGTGGCTCATTGATAAATGTCATTTTCTAACCCTCACGAAAAAAATTATATTGCGTTATAGCACTATTATATATCAATGTAATGCTTTAGATATCAGCAATTTTATACACACTTACTGGTGAGGTTAAGACAGTGAATAAAGACAAAGCATCTGTGACTGCTGCAAATTTAACAAGTGATGTAAGTATTTGATATAAGTAGGTCCTTTGTGGAAACTTGACAATGGTATATCTGACACTGTTTATTAACAACGTTTCCGAACTCTTTTCCACCGGGTTACTTTGTTTTTTATTTATTTTCTTTGTTTTATTATGTTCTTTATTTCTAATCATTTTTCAATCTTAAACCTTCTTATAAAACAAAAGAAGTGTTTTCACGAAAAAAAATAAGCAAGTGTCGCACACTACTGGCATATTTTCATGGGTTGCTAGACGAAAGAATTTATGTAGCATAGCATTAACCTATACATCTTTGTAAATTAAGCAGATGGTAAATGAACGAAAAGAGATTGCAAAAATGAACAAGAGGTAAAAATAAACACTGAATATTTTTAAGCTCAAGGTTTTCTAGGAAACGTCTCTTCTTGTGTGTCAAAAAAGCTATCGATGTATGTAAAATTAATTTCACAGTCGCATGTCAGAAACCAAAGATTTTAGATAGTATCTTTTTATTTAATTGTCATTATCTTTACTTTTTATTTTTAAAACTGGTTGAATGAGTGTAAATGAAGGGTATGACAAACTTTGTTGGTACAACGTTATTAATTTGTAACCAATCATAATTTCTCTTTAGGGAGAATTCAGTAATGTCTAAGAGTACTTCCGGTATGCCTTCGTCATATCCATTGTCTGATTTTATTTGTCAGAATATATCGTTTAATCAGAAAAATTACTAATACACTCATGTAGGCAAACGAAATTTGTTATCATATTTCTGTTTTAGGTTACAACAGAGATTTTCCCTGAAGCAATCGAGGTTGTGGCAGAAGAAATCAACCTTTGGCTTATCATTGGTGGATGTGTAGGAGGAGTTGTCTTACTTGTCATCTTTGTTATTGTCCTGTGGAAGGTATTTTAAAAAATCTGGACAGATGTCACTAAACGAGCCTTTCCTTTAAAATTTGTTTTATTGGTATATCAATCTTTATGGTTTTTATTGGTATGTCCATCTTTATGGTTTATGTAACTGCAAGCTTTCAGTTTTGTTAAATATGAATAAAACTCACGCCGCAAAGGTTGTGCAGACGATAGGAGATCATGTGATATGGGCGTGATGTTTTTGAACGAATCAAAATAAGGCAAGCAGTCAACAGTTCGGTTGCAGTCAACAGACTGAAAACTGTTGACTGGTCAACAGATGGTTTTTTTGGTTTGAGAAATAAAACAATTTTTTCTAATGCATTTATATAAGGGAAATATTATAAGGTATAAGAAAACTGTCTATCATACTTTATTGTTGTTCAACCAGATGTCCATTCCGCATTGCGATCTTAAAAAATATTGAGATCGTAACTAGTCAAATTCCTTTTTACATTTTTTGCAATTCCCTTAACATTATTTGGCACTTACTATCTACACTGCATAATATGGTATCAAAACCTGCAAATTTCTTTTATCCTTGAAATTGAAAATATGCAACAAAAATTTGCAGTGTTTTACAATAATTTAGTTTGTTTGTATTTAAAAAATATATATTACATCCTTTTAAAAATTAGGTTCTGGTGGCATTTTGAATATTATCATTTGTTTCAGTGTGGCTTTTTCAAAAGGAAGAAAAAGGAGGACGTCGTGAAATGGAAAAGACAGACAGGTTACTATGCCTCGAGGAAAAGTCAGATGTCGGTTCATATTCCGAGACAATCACAAATTGTTACTAATTCAGTTCATTGGTGATAGCGTATTGATAGTCGTGTTAATTTTATTGTCTAGCTGTTCACATTTTACATGTAAAATTATTCATACTATCTGGATTGCCTTTTATTCACAATTCACAAAGCAAAAAAAGAATATCCATGTAAAAATTTTTGATGTACAAGACAAAAACTTATGACAAATAAAATATATTCCGTGTGCAAAAATATTCAATTTTGTTTGAACGGATAAAACCCCAAAAATATCGGATGATTCTGAAAACTGAGGTTCGTACTCCCTTAAGAGACATTTAAATACATTGTCTTGCATAAATTGTTGTTTTTTTTTATTAAAAAAAAACAGCTCAGAAGAGTTGTATTAGAAAGCTTCACTGTGATACATTAATAGTTTTCAGACAGGTGCGCGTTTCGCTCTAATACCGTTTTTGTTTTATGAACAGATAAGTTTCTCACTTTTTTAAACGACTGAACATCTTAGATTGCAGTTAAAGACCTATATGTCACTGTTAAGGAAATAACACATTAGAATGTTCCAATATTAACACAATTCATTTTGAAGTTGGGACAAAGAGGAATCTGATGAAAATGGTCTGGTCTAAAAAAAGGAGGGTGCTAGGTAAGAGATTCCCGTCCTCTGTAATAACTTTGTATGATGAAAGTGTCTCTGAAAGTTGACAAAAAGCGGTGTTAAATTGAAGTTAAAAAATCACTGTTCCAACCTTGCCCAGGACCACCCCCCCTAAATACGCCACTGATAGACGACAGAACAAAATTTGTTTATTCCAAGAAATGAATTCACCGATATCATTAAAAAAAGAAGATATTCAAACATTCTCAAGATTTTGTTCTGGAATGATCTCGATTTAAAATAAAATGTGTTTTTTTGTGTGTTATTTTTCACCATATTGCTGACACCCTAACCTTTCTGCATCCATTCAGTAATTGCTCTAAACAAGTAAGAATTATGAACCAAAAAAATAAATACTTCTTAGTTGGAAAGGTGTACTTCGAGACCAAGTTTCATCGTCTGTCATTTTATTTCATGTCAGCGTATTTTTAATTTAACTACTAGGCCATATCGAATATATAAGAACCCTTCTACGAAATACAAATCGATGTTTTCGGCGAGCATTAAGAAGTCGAATATTAGACTGAGAAAAAAATTAGCTTGTCAAAAATTGGAACAATTGTATTTTTTATTTCACATGTCAAAATATTCATGCATTTCATGAAATACAAATTTTGAAAATTAAAATTGCCAAAATATGCTAAGCATGTAAAGTACTGCTTACGCTGCAGTATTAAGTCTCGCCAAATATAAGTTTTATTCTTCAAACAAATTAACTCTTACAGTTTCTCTATCAGTTTTAAAAATCCGAGTTTATGGTCTTCCAAATGTTTAGAAACTAAATTCACAATAACTTCTGTATTTACTTATTTTACAAAATGTGAAGAAGTAAAAACTACTTTTGGATAATTGACTTTTAAAAAAACAGCGTTGATATCTCGCATAGAAAATGGGAATTGTTCGTTCGTACTTCGTACCTCTTATCCGTTACTCCTCCTGAACCAGTGAAAAGATTTTCATGAAACTTGAACTGAGTCTTTATGGCATAAGATGTGCACCTCCCATTAAAGAGTTTGATGTGATTGATTTATGGGGTTTCCCATAGTAAAACATGGACTTAGCCATTACATTACAAGTGGGTACCCATCTCTTATCCGCTACTCCTCCTGAACCACTGAATAAATTTTCATGAAATTTTAACTCAGTCTTTAACACATTAGGTAGATGCGCACCTTCTATTTCAGAACTTGATTTGATTAATTTTTGGGGTTTCCCATAGCAAAAATGGACTTAGCCATTGCTCCTCCTCAACCACTGAATATATTTTCATGAAACTTTAACACGCTATTTATGTTATAATGTAGATATGCACCTCCTATTTCAGATTTTGACTTGATTGAATTTTGGGGGTTTCCCATAGCTAAACATGGACTTGGCCATTACATTACAAGTGGATGGCCATCTTATATATCTGCTGCTCTTCCTGAACCACTGAATAGATTTTCATGAAACTTTAAACATCGTCTTTGTGACAAAATGTAGATATTCTCCTCCTATTTCAGAAGTTGATTTGATTGATTTTGAATTTCTGGAACCAAATGGGTGTGGGGGTATTTATTAGTTAGTTTTGCTCACAGTTTTTCTAGTTTTATTTACCTGACTGATATTTAAGTGCTACATATTTAGTAATTTCTGTGCTTAGGAAAAATGAAAGGATATGGAGTGAATGTACATGTGACAAAAACGCACACGATACATAGAAAACTCCAGTTTATCAAGGACAGGGCTTTTATTCCTGTCTACATCTTGATGTCGCCTGAGGGTCTTCAACTAAGGTGAACAATATTCACCCCTCAAGCGAGATCAAGAAGGCCCCTAGCGCGCACTTAAGCGGTATTCTTGACAAAAAAATTATCAAGGTCACTCCCTTGCTCCCCACTTTGCATGGTTGCTGAAAAATTTTCAGATGTTATGCTGTTGTAATATGTAATTTTTCTATATCGCGTCCGACTTTATAAACCCTGGCTTACACATAGAGTCTTTGTTAAAGGGTCCAAAGTTTAACTCTGGTTCAAATTGCCCCAGTGGTAACAATGCTAGAACATGGAGCAATTGGTCCAGTGTTAAAATATGTTCTTTGCTGGCGACAACCTCGATAAAGTGTGAAGTATGAAAATACATGGGTGTTCCGCGGAACAAATGTGTCGCCTGCACTATATATATGAGAGAATTCCTGCAAAATTTGGTTGCAAAGTACCAAGTGGTCTAGGAGGAGTTGTGGATAATGGAGGTATATCCTATGACACCAATGAGCTAAAATAGAAAAGTCCGAAGATAGCTAGAAAATCTAAACAAAAATCAAAATTAATCAAAAACTAAATATATGTAGCACATCTGCAATATATATTGAAGCATTCTTGCAAGTTCGGTTGCAAAATACCGATTTAAGTGGTCTTGGAGGAGTTGGGGATAATGGAGGTATACCCAATGAAGCCAGTGAGCTAAAATGACAAAGTCTTAAAATAGCATCAAAATCTTGAAAAACATAAATAAAGAAAAACTAAATGCATTGTGCACATCTACAATAGATACTGAAGCATTCCTGCAAGTTTCGTTTGAAAGAACCCAGCAGTTTAGGAGGATATGCGGATAAAGGTAAAATTTTTGGGGCCATACAGACAGACAGACAGACGGACGGACGCAAGACAACGGATAGTGATCCCTTTGTGTCGATCCTGCACTAGGTGAAGGTGACACAAAACACATTTTTACAGGGGACTATTGTGGCGAGGTTTGGTTCCAGCTGTCCCAGCATTTTAGAGATCGTTGAATTTTACCTTTATATTTGAAACAGAGATAGGGATCTGGAGCTTGACAAAAATACATTGTAACACGCAAAATATCGTTTTTAAATTTGCTATGTTTTCGCAAAAAAAAAGACACAAAAAATTTCCAGATGATTATACTATAATGTAGACAATAGAAAAGACTCTACATGCGTCAAATTTCAAAAATTTAAGTCTTGATATGGCAGACATTCGGGTTTTGAAGTTTGTCAGACTGGAACTGCATTTCTGAATAATGGAACGTTTTTGGCTAAGGTGGAGCAGAGAGCTGTTATAAAGTTTCGTGTGAACATAGGAATAAAATCAATAGTAACAACCTTATTTTGCTGCTAGTTTAGAAAATGTAATTCTACATCAAGACAATGCCCCTGTGCATACATCGCAAACAAACTCAAGTTAGAGATCGATTTACTCTGATTTCAGTGTGTCAAACAATGACCTTGCACCAATGTTTTTGCCGTATATCTATATATCAAATCATTTCTCCAAGGGCAGAAGTTTGAAGACTTACCCGATCTTAGTTTTGCAGTTATGAACACAATTTTACGTGAGAAAAATGAACAATATGTAAAAAAATATTCGATGACATGTTAAAAAATTGCAAGAAATGTGTTGAGTTGAATGGAGACTACATATGACAAGAAAAATTAACGTTGACGTCATTTAAACATGTGTCGATTAGCTTAGCTGGAAAGTTGTTATAGTATTTTAAAATGATTGAAATATAATTGTAAAACCTTATAATCTGATGAAATTTTGCATTACATCATGCAAGAATCCTTAGCCTTGTTTCATTATATTCTGACATAAATCTCCGTTTTAACAGAGACCGTCCTAAAACTTTAGGGACAACCCTCGTATATTCCAATATGGTCAAAAGTTATACTATGGTACCTGCTGGTGACTCTTGGATGAAACCTGAACATGAAAAACACTTTTTTGCAGCGGACCATTCAAGGACTTTTGTGGCTAAGTTCTGTTTCTGACTCAGCGGTAATTCAGAGGAGATCATTGATACAGTATTTCCACAGGATCCAATATCAAACATTGTTGCTCGCTGTCCGCCATCTTGGATGTAGCTCAGATCTGAAAAACAAATTTCTGCAGTGGTCCCTTTTGGTCAAATTAGCAGTTTCAGAGGGGATCTTTGAATGTATTCCCATAGGGTCCAATGTTAAAACTACGTTCCCCACTGGCGGCCATCTTGGATAAAGTCCTGTACGGTGTTCCATGGAACACATGTGTCGCTTGCACAATATATATTTAAGAATTCCTGTGTTGGAAATAGAAAGTCGATGTTACATACCCACATTATATACTGAAGCATGCATTCCTCCAAGTTTGGTAGAAAAATACAAAGCTGTTTATGAAGAGTTGAGGATGATGGAGGCATACCCTAAGCGGACTCAATAACTGCACAATTAAGCTAAAATGACCAAGTCTAAAAGCAAAATTTTAATATAGACAAACAAAATTAAAGAAAATCAAAATGTATGGTGCACATCTTCAACATATACTGAAGCATTCCTGCAAGTTTGCTTAAAAATACAACGCAGTTGAGGGGGAGTTGCGGATAATGCAAACGTTCCCCTAAGACCCCAATAAGCTAAAATTCTACCATAAAATCAGGAAAAACACAATTAAAGAAAAACAAGGATTGTGGTGCACATCTTCAGCATATACTGAAGCATTCCTGCAAGTTTGGTTGAAAAATAAAAAGCCGTTGAGGAGGATGCGGATAATGGAGACTTTCTAAGACTCAACTAAGCTAAAATGACAAAGTCCAAAAAACCGAATTAAATCTGAAAAAAACAACAACAAAAAACAACAAAATGCATGGTGCACATCTTCAATAAATACCTAAGCATTGCAAGTTTGGTTGAAAAGTGCCAAGCGGTTGAAGAGGAGATGCGGATAATGCTTAAAACTTTTTAAGCCATACAGACGGACAGACCCAATACGACGGATAGTGATCCTTTGTCGATCCTGCACTAAGTGCAAGCGACATGGTGCACATCTCTACATATACTTGAGCATTCCTGCAAGTTTGGTTGAAAAATACAAAGCCGTTGAGGAGGAGTTGTGGATAATGGAGACGTACCCTCAAGACTCCAATTAGCTAAAATGACAAATTCCAAAAACAGAATAAACCCTAAAAAACAAAATTAAAGAAAAACAAAATGCATGGTACACATCTTCAACATACACTTAAGTATTCCTGAAAGTTTTGTTGAAAAATACAAAGTCGTTGAGGGGAGTTGCGGAAAAAGGAGACGTACCCTCAAGACTCCAATAAGCTAAAATAACAAATATTTTACAAATAACTAAATACCGAAGTAACTGTAAATTTAAATTCTGCATATGCGCATTTCGACAACTTATGTCTCTTCAGTGCAGATAAATCTAAACGTTTGGAAGAATATACACACAAAGATGTTTAAAAACTGACAGAGAACAAAAGGATGTGAGTAAATGAACATGAGACCATAGCACATATGTTAACTCCAACTGCAATAATTTTAATGAGCTGTATGGCCATTTCGGAAATTCATTCCTCATCAGCAGCACTAGAACCCAAACATAGGAAATCCATAAATTATAAAAATGTTTAAAATGCATAAAACCAAACGAAATCCGAATAATAAGTAATATGAATATAACTAGGGAAAAAAACTAAGATGGAGGGAGTTAAACCTTAGGTTTTAGAATTTACATTAAAAAGTTCTTAAATAGATATCAGTCCCTCATGAAAAAAATTGAAGTTTCGGTCCGAACTCTAATTCAAGGTTCTTTTTTTACTTAGTACTGGGATGATCCTTTCTTTTAACTGTCTACGACCTTTCAATGGCAATTGCTTGCTGTTGAGTTGCTACTGGACACTACTGCAATGGAAGGGGAGGTTTGGCATGACATAAAACCGGTTTAACCCACCATTTCTTTTGAAATGCCTGTACCAAGACAGGACCATTGCGATCGACAATTTTTCCGGTGGTTTCTACCTGGTTTGTCTCTTTTTCTGGTGGACTTCGGCTCGTGACAACTCTGTTCGGTAATTTTGTTATTACCCCCATTTTCATAAATTTATATAATAGTAATCGAACAAAATGTACACATGAGATATTATCGCATGTACAAGTACAAAAAAAAATCCAAAAAAACTAGAGAGACTAAATGCTCTCGCTGCCATCACCCAAGTTTTCCCCCATGTGCTTATAGTCCAGTTTTGGATAAAATTTGGCTACTCTGTTTGTGTCTGAAAAAAACATATGATGCCCCCGAAGTTGGATATAAAACATGAACATCCAATTTCTAAGCACTTGATATAACTGCTACTTTAATACTATGGGAGGTGTTGTCCGGTGTTGATAACATTGCAAACTTCAACTACCCCTCAAAATCACAAATTTTGGCCAAAATCTTTGATATGACGATATGCATATCTTCTATCCATGCCTAATCACTATGCAAAGTAAAATAAATGTAGCTTTTATATTGTGGGAGGAGTTATCCAGAATAACAGGTCCAAAACACACTTTAGGATAAAATGACCAAATTCAACTACCCCTTAAAATCACAATTTTTGGCCAAAATCTTAAACATGACAATATGCACATTTTCAATCCATGCCTAATTACTGTGCAAAATAAAATAAATGTATCTTTTATATTGTGGGAGGAGTTGTCCGGAATAAGAGTTCCAAATTACAGATTTAAATAAAATAGCCTAGTTCAACTACCCCTCGAAATCACAATTTCTTGCCAAAATCTAAACCATGACAATATATTTTACGAAAGGATATGGAGTAAATGAACATGAGACCATAACACATATGNAACTCCAACTGCAATAATTTTAATGAGCTGTATGGCCATTTCGGAAATTTATTCCTCATCAGCAGCACTAGAACCCAAACAAAGGAAATCCATACTTTCAAAAAAATGTTAAAATGCATAAAACCAAACGAAATCCGAATAATCAGTAATATCAAATATAGCTAAGGACAAAACTACGAAATATGCACATTTTCAATCCATGCCTTATCACTGTACAATGTAAAATAAATGTAGCTTTAATAGTATGGGAGGAGTTATCCAGAATAACAGGTCCAGAACACACATTTCGATAAAATAGCCCAAGTTCAACTTCCCCTCAATAAAACAAATTTTGGCCAAAATCTAAACCATGACAATATGCACATCTTCAATCCATGCCTTATCACTGTGCAAAGTAAAATAAATGTAGCTTTAATATTGTGGGAGGAGTTATCCGGAATAACAGGTCCAGAACACACATTTCGATAAAATGGCCAAATTCAACTACCCCTCAAAATCCCAAATTTTGGCCAAAATCTAAACTATGATAATATGCACATTTTCAATCCATGCCTTGCCACTTATCATTGTAAAATAAATGTAGCTTTAATATTGTGGGAGGAGTTATCCGGAATAACAGGTTCAGAACACACATTTGGATAAAATGACCAAGTTCAACTACCCTTCATAATCACAAATTTTGGACAAAATCTTAACCATGGTAATATGAACATCTTCAATACATGCCTAATCACTGTGCAAAGTAAAATATATGCAGCATTAATATTGTGCGAGTAGTTGTCCGGAATAAGAATTCCAGAATACACATTTCAATAAAATGGCCAAGTTCAACTACCCCTCAAAATCCCAAATTTTGGCCAAAATCTAAACCATGACAATATGCACATCTTCAATTCATGCCTTATCACTGTGCAAAGTAAAATAAATGTGGGAGGAGTTATCCGGAATGATGAGACGGACGGACGGAGGGACGGACTGGGATAAAACAATATGCCCCCCGACTTGTCGTCGCATGGGCATAAAAAGCATAAATATTGAAAAAACAAAATGCATGGTACATATCTTCAATATGCACTGAAGCATTGCAAGTTCGGTTGAAAAGTGCCAAGCGGTTTAAGAGATGCGGAAAATGCTTACACACTTTATGAGCCATTTTTAGCCATACAGACGGACAGACAGACAGACAAACGAAAGACGAAGGACAGTGATCCCTATGTGTCGATTCTGCACAAGGTGCAGGCGGCAAAACTAAACTAATGCATTGTCACATCTCCAACATTTACTTAAGCATTCCTGCCAGTTTGGTTGAAAAATACAAAGCCGTTGAGGCGGAGTAGCGGATAATGGAGACGTACCCTCAAGACTCCAATTAGTTAAAATGACAAAGACCAAAAAAAAGCATAACATCTGGAAAAGCCAAATTTAAAGAAAAACAAAATTAATTGTGCACATCTTCAACATATACTGAAGCATTCCTGCAAGTTTGGCTGAAAACTACAAAGCCGTTGAGGAGGAGTGACGGAAAAAGGATATGCACCCCAAAAACTCTAATAAGCTAAAGTAAGAAAGTCCAAAAACAGCATAAAATCTGGAAAAAACAAAATTAAAGAAAAACAAAATGCATATTTAGTGGACATCAACATATTCTTATTCCTGCAAATTTGGTTGAAAAATACAAAGCCGTTGTGGAAGAGAGACGGAAAAGGAGACGTACCCCCAAGACCCCAATAAGCTAAAATAAAACACCATAAACAAGAGATGGCGCCCAATGGCAGCCTGATATACCCCCGCTCATTGAACCCTGAATCAATGTGGCAAGTGCAAATTTAATTGTATAAGGACACAATACAGGTAAGGACACAATACAAGTATAAACACAATAATATAATGAATAACAATGATGTCTTGCAAACAGGAAGTGCTTATGATTTAACCTTAATATCCGAATACACGATAGACTGGACCATAAGAAAACTCTGTGCAAAACAACAATTGAACCCAACTTACAGTTTCAGAAAAAATTGGGACGAAAAATTCCATATATCGTACAATAATGAAAAACTATGATGTCTCGGCAAACAGGAAGTGCTTATGACTTAACCTTGAAAGCGGAATACACGATAAATTGTACCATAAGGAAGCTCTGTACAAAACAACAACTGAATCCCACTTACAGTTTCAGAAAAAAATTGTGAAGAAAAATTCCATATGCTGTACAACAATGAAAAACAATGACGTCTCGGCAAACAGGAAGTGCTTACGGCGTAACCTTGAAATCAGAATAACGATAGATTGGACGATAAGGAAGCTCTGTGCATAACAACAATTGAATCCCTCTTACGGTTTCAGAAAAAATTGTGACGAAAAATTCCAAATTCCACATATTGTACAACAATGAGAAACAACGATGTCTCGGCAAACAGGGAGTGCTTATGACTTAACCTTGAAATCGGAATACACGATAGATTGGACCATAAGGAAGCTCTGTGCAAAAGAACAACTGAATCCCACTTACAGTTTCAGAAAAAATTGTGACGAAAAACTCCATATGCTGTACAACAATAAAAAAAAACAATGAAGTCTCGGCAAACAGGAAGTACTTATGCGGTAACCTTGAAATCTGTATATACACATCGGACCATCATGAGAAAGTTTTTGCCAAAATATGATTTCATTCTGTAAAGTAGTTGCTGAGAAAAGTGAGGTTACGGACGGACGAACGAACGAACGAACAGACGAACGGAGGTAAACCAGTATACCCCCACTACTATGTAGCGGGGGTATAAATATGGAACAACAAAATTACAGAAACAAAATGCAATAGACATCTTCAATATAAACTGAATCATTGTAAGTTTGGTTGAAAAATACCAAGCAATGTAGGAGGAAATGCGGGGATAATGCTTACAAATTTTTAGCCATACAGACGGACGAAAGATGATGGATAGTGATCCCTATGTGTCGTTCCCGCACATGGTGCAGGCGACACAACTAAAATAATGCATTGTCACATCTCCAACATTAACTTAAGCATTCCTGCCAGTTTGGTTGCAAAATAAATGCCGTTGAGGCGGAGTAGCGGATAATGGAGACGTACCCTCAAGACTCCAATTAGCTAAAATGACAAAGTCCAAAAAAAGCATAACATCTGGAAAAGCCAAATTTAAAGAAAAACAAAATTAATTGTGCACATCTTCAACATATACTGAAGCATTCCTGCAAGTTTGGTTGAAAACTACAAAGCCGTTGAGGAGAAGTTAAGGAAAAAGGAGATACACCCTAAAGACTCTAATAAGCTAAAGTGACAAAGTCAAAAAACAGCATAAATTAACAATGAAGGGATATGGAGTAAAAGCAAATGAGACAAAATCTCTATAAATATATGGTAAAACACAGCAATGGAACAATGCTTTTATTGTTGTTCTTCATCTTGAAGTCACCATGAGGCCTTCAACAATGAGCATTACTCATACCTCATAGCAAGTTCAAGACGGCCCCTAGCACCGGTTTGAGCGGTATTCATTGCTAATTGCTGAGCAACGCTACATCCATGTCTTTTTCTCCTTTGATCAATGGAAGCGGGATCGTCAACAAACATAAACTTAACTGGCAAAGTGTTCTTACAATCGCTGTCATCAATTTCCCGACAAAAAGACTAGTAGAGGACGATCACAACATTTAAACAACCACAGGGCACTCATCGAGCCAATTGTAAGAAAACTTGGCATAATAGGGTCTGTAAGTCGTCATGTGACTCACGAGAATCCACGATAAACAGGCAATTCGAAAATGTTTCCCGCCAAAACATTACGTCAGAGAATTGTGACGTTCAAATTCTTGTTTCAAACGTCAAATATTTTTGTTCAAAATGTAACTTCCGGGTACAATTTTTGGTCCCGGAAGTTCCAAAATTGTACGAGACTTACAGGCCCTATAAAATCATGAGACGTGGGCACAATAAACAGGTGGTCAGAAAAACAATTTTGAATTACAAAAAAATTAAAAGGCCAAAATTTGAAAGAATGATAGTGCATTCATATGAGAACTTCTCCCAAAAACAAGTACACCATAACTGTAATGTATATAGAGCATACATCTCTCCCATGGAGAATCTTTTTACGGACTCCACACTGCAGGAGAGACAAACTCCTGTCTTACATTAACAATGAAGGGATATGGAGTAAATGCAACTTGAATGAGACAAAATCTCTACAAATACATGGTAAAACACAGCAATGGAACAACGCTTTTATTGTTAAAATCTGGAAAAAACAAAATTAAAAGAAAAACAAAATGCATAGTGGACATCTCCAACATATTCTTATCCCTGCAAGTTTGGTTGAAAAACACAAAGCCGTTTGGAGACGTACCTTCAAAGACTCCAATTAGCTAAAATGACAAAGTCCAAGACAGAATAAAATCTGAAAAAAATACAAACAAAATTAAAGTAAAACAAAATGCATAGTGCACATTTTCAATATATACTCAAGCATTCCTGCACATTTGGTTGAAAAGTGCGGTCGTTTTAGGAGATGTGGATAATGCTTAAATTTTTTCAGCCAGACAGACGGACGTGCTAGGTGCAGGAGACACAAAACACTCTTTTGCAGTAGACCATCTAAGGACTATTGTGATCAAGTTTTGTTCCAATCAGCTTAGCAGTTTCAGAAAAGATCTTTGAATGCCGTTTCCTGTACTATCCGTTGTTAAAACTGTTCTCCGGTGACTGTCACTTTGGATATAGCACTGACCTGAAACACACCTTTTTGAAAGGGTACCCTCTAAGGACTATTCTGGCCTAGTTTGGTTACAATTAGCTCAGAAGTACCATAGCAAGATCTTTGAATGTGTTTTCCCATAGGGTCCAATGTCAAAACTATGTTCTTTGCTGGCGTCAATTTCAGATATACCTCTGATCCGAGAAAACACTTTTTGCAGGGGACTGCCTATTGTGGAAAACTTGTACATAAGTAGTTTCATAGAAGATCTGTGAATAAATAGTTAATGCCAGACAGATGATAGACGCTCCCAAATTCATGGCAAAAGCTCACCCTGCCTATAATAAAACCTAGACTGAGTTTGGGGGTTAACAATTTTCCGGATACTTTTTTTAAGTGAAATACAAAATTCTAGAAATATTCCAGTTTCAAGGAGCATAACTCAAGTACCACCAAAATTATACTTGACCTTAGTTTTGTGGTGGAAAACTTTGAAAGTTTGTTGACTGTTTGCAATTTCATTCACAAACTATTGGTTGGAGACACAAAACTTTTGCAAAACTTGAAAGTTTTAAAGGGACACTTTTCCAGAACCATTTGGACTTCTGAACCCAAAGTTGCTGATGGCCATGTTTTTGTCAGAAAGGAATGGAATGAAATGTGCTATATTTATCAGAAAGGAATGAAATGTGCAAATTTTGCAAAGAACATCATTTACAGTTTGGCTGAATTTTCTTCATTGGTTTCAGAGGAGATGATGAATATGGGACAAGCCAAAAGATTGTTGGAAGAACAGAGACTGGGCAAACTGTAAGCAATAACTCACACACTCACACACCCACTCACACTGACCCTTTGGATTAAGTAAACTACAAATTACTTTATAATGCCACAAGTGTCAAAATCGGTAATACGTGAGTCAAGTTTCCGACGAGATTTTTGAATCGAACCTTCAACCATAGCCAAGATAAATGCGACAAAAAATTGTTATTGATGCAACCACACACACAACCCTGACACTAAGTGGAAACAGTACACTCTCCACACTAGACACTGAGTGGAAACAGTACACTCCCTACACTAGACCCTGACACTGAGTGGAAACAGTACACTCCCTGCACTAGACCCCGACACTGAGTAGAAACAGTACACTCCCTACACTAGACTGGTTGAGGCTGGTCAGAGGCTCACATGTGAGCCTGTATCGTTCAACTGGTGGCTACTGATCAAATAAAATTTCGCACAGGTTTAACGATTAATCTGAAGTCAGTCATCTAAAATGTCATGTTAATTTGCCCATTTAATATTAATATGATGTTTGAAACAGTTTTCTAGAAGTAACATTTCACCAAAGAGTTTTATGTTAAACTGCACTTCCTGGTGGCGACCATTTTAGATTTGTTTGGTACCAATATATAACATTTTGTAGATGAACATCAAGTTACCATGCCTACTTAATATCAACTTGATATATGAAACGCTTTTCAAGAAATTGTAATTTTCAACATATTCCCAAAGGGTCCAGTGTTAAACTATGTCCCCGGTGGCAGTCATTTTGGATTTGTTATTGGTATGCAAAATTTGGTAGATGACCATCATATTACCATGCCTTGCTAATATCAACTCTATATATGACAGGATGTCCAAGAATTTACAACGTTTTCCCATAATCTCCAATGTTAAACTAAGATCTGCAGTGGCGGCCATCTAGGATTCATGATCGGTACAAAAATCCTTCATTAATTTAATTACCATCATGCTACCATGCCTATTTAATATCAACTTGACGTATGAAATGGTATTTACAACATTATCCCGTATGGTCCTATGTTAAACTATGTTTCCCTCTGGCGGCCATCTTGGATGAGATGTGAACCACTTGAACATATGTAGAAACTGTAGTTCTTAATAAGCTAAACACTTTTGCTATTTAAACTTAACCTCTATCTCAAATTGTGCTTGAAATATAAGACAAAACATGTAAAATTATGAAAATTTGACAAAGGGCAATAACTCCTACATGGGTATTTAGTTTTTCTTCAAAAATTCCAGGTGGGTAGATCTTGGTATGCTGAACATTTTTGCAAATTAAAGTGACTTCTATCTGTTTTAGTTTTTCCAATAACAAATAAAATATATTAACTTTTGAAAATTTTACGGAAAAGGGAAAATAACTCCAAGACAGGTTTTTCAGATTTTCTTCAAAATTGTAGGGCAGGTAGATCTTGCCATGATGATCATTTTAACCCCCATGTCAGATTTTTGATATCTGTATGATTTTCCAGTTATTTGAAAAAAAAACAAGAGCTGTCGCCGAATGGCAGCCAAATATACCCCCCGCTCATTGAACCCTGAATCCATATGGCAAGTGCAAATTTAAGTGGGTGTGGACACAATATAGGTGTGCACACAGTACAAGTGTGGACACAATGATATAATCTTCAAGAAAGAACTTTTCACAAGGGTTCAAATGAAAATATTCTTTCGAAATCGGACAAATATAAAATTCACCCTTTTTAGCCTCTTTGACATTTTAAACATACAGTACAGAAAGAGACGTACCATAACAAATCACTTGGAAAGACATAGATTTTAATCCTTTAGACATAAAATCACAGACATACTATCACTGTGATAGACCTAAAAAGCCATAAAACAGAGTGGGGAGGATTATATTTTATTACCCTTTTTACCTGTAATTTCTTTGAAGTTTACCTGCTTGATTAGATTTTTACCTGAACAACAGGAAATTAACCTACAAAACTTGGGTTTTATTGCCCAAATAAAAAAAATTTCAAACAAAACATTAATCCCCATCACTTTCCAAGACATTCCCACTATCACAGTGATTAGTTATGGTATGTCTCTTTCTGTACTGTACATAGGTAATCAACCATTACAAAGTTCACCTCGTTATGGCACGTTGTCGCAGCAACCAAATTTTGCCTGTATGCTGACATACTATCAAAATTGCATGCATATGCAAGGTTACCTGAACCAACAATGTACAGTAACTGAGCTATGAACTCCGATGTATACATTAATGNTAGTATGGATAATAATGCCATTAATGGATGGTCTCTTGGTGACAATGAATAAAACCAGTCACCAGATGAGCGATACAGGCTCATGTGAGCCTCTAGTTGTATGAAATTATAACCCGGTCGCGATATAATATCCCGTTTGGGAGAGTGTTCCCAACCTGTCAAAGGGAGATAATCATGGCGGAAAATTAGTCCACTATTTCTGTATTTATAACAGCATATTTTTAGTGAAAATCACCATCTCGTCAATACTTTTAGTGCCTGAACGCTAAATAACGAAAGGTTCAATATCTCTGAGACACTTTGAAGCTGAAAGTCAATTCAGATTTGAATCTTTGGAATGGAAGGAGGTCGTTATATAACTGAACCAGTGTTGACATTTTCTGAAGTTAAATTTGAGTTATTTCTCTTGACCTACCATCAGTCACTACAAATTATTGATATAATAATGCATGTAATACTATCATTATGTCAAGCTAATATCAACAAATTTGAAAAAAAGACTTTGAAAAATGTTATCGTACATGTAGTTGGATGTTAGGGATTTGCCGTTTTTGCTATATTGTTTATCAATAAAACTCATTTTTAGCTCACCTGGCCTTAAAATAGAGGCCATGTGAGCTGTTGCCATCATTTTGCATCGTCTGCGGTAAACTTTTTCAAAAATCTTCTCCTCTGAAACCATTGAGCCAATTTTTACCAAAGTTGGTCTGAATCATTACTAGGGTATCTAGATTCAAAATTGTGTCTGAGGACCTTGCAGCATAGCTGCCATTACTAAAAATGGAACAAAGGGGTAAATTGCCATTTTTGGCAAATAACTCAAAAACCCATTACAGATATCAAATTCTGACATGGATTAAAATATCAGCATGGCAAGGTCTACCTGTCCTGCAATTTTGAAGAAAATCCAAAAACTGCTCTTTTGAGTTACATTGTATTGCCCTTTTTCCGAAAAATTTTAAAAATTTTAATGTTTTTTCTTTTTTATTAAAAACTATAACAGATACAGCTCAACTTTAAATTGCAGAGATGTTTAGCATATTAAGATCTACCCGTTTAGAAATTTTGAAGAAAATCTGAATAACAATATAAGAGTTATTGCCCATTATTGGTCAGATTTTTGTACGTTTATACATTTTGCCTTATTTTCAAACAGGGCTTGAGATATAGGTTAAGATTTAATGCAAAAATATTCATGATGGAAGTTGCCAACCTCATAAAAAATGGCTTGGAACTTAGTTTAACATAAGACCCTATGGGAAAACATTCAAAGATCTTCTCCTCTGAGACTGCTTGGTAATTGGAACCATACTTAGTCACAACTGTCCTTAAGTGGTCCCTTTTGAAAAATATGTCTGGCAAGTCACCATCAGATCCAAGATGGCCGCTCTAGAGGTACATAGTTTTAACATTGGCCCATTTGGAAAAACGCATTCAATGATCTTCTCCTCTGAGACTACAGGGCCAATTGGAAGCATCCTTGGTCACAACTGTCCTTAGTTGGCACCCTTTGAAAAATGTCTGGCAAGTCCCCATCAGATCCACGATGGCTGCTAGAAGGGAACATAGTTTAACATTGGTGCCTATGAGAAAAAATCTTCTCCTCTGAGATTACTTGGCCAGTTAGAACCAAAATGTGTCCAGCAAGTCCCTGTTAGATCCAAGATGACCATCAGCAGGGAACTTTGTTTGACATTGGCCCCTTTGGAAAAACACATTCAAAGACCTTCTCCTCTGAGACTACTTAGCTTATTGGAACTACACTTTGTCACAACTGTCCTTAGTTTGTCCCTTTGAAAAATGTGTCCAGCTAGTCCCCATCAGATCCAAGCTGGCTGCCAGCAGTGAACATAATTTAACATTGGCCCTATGAGAAAACACATTCAAAGATCTTCTCTTCTGAGACTACTCGCCCAATTTGAATCATACTTGGTCACAAACTGTCCTTAGTTGATCCCTTTGATAAAATGAGTCCGGCAATTCCCCAACAGGTCCAACAGTGCTGCCAGTTTAACATTGAATCTTATTGAAAAACACATTCAAAGACGTTCCTCTCTGAAACTACTTGGTTAATTGGAATCAAACTTGGTCATCATAGTCCTCGGGTGGTCCTCTTGTCTGACAAGCCTGCAATCCAAGATTGCTGCCAGCATAGAACTTAGTTTAAAATTTGACCCTATGGGAAAACACATTCAAGATCGTCTACCCTGAAACGACTTGGCTAATTTGAACCAAACCTGGTCACATCTGTCGTTGAAAAATATGTCTGGTAAGTCTGTGTCATATCCAAAATTGCTGCCTACAGGGAACTTAGTTTCACATTGGACCCTATGGAAAATTCATACAAAGGTAATCTCCCCTGACACATTGGGCCAAATTGCAATGTGGTCTATTATCATACTAGAAAATGAGACTCTTTATCATTGAGGTTATTTGCACTGTCTATTCCAAACTGGGACCAGGTGAGCTACAGGCTTTTGAGAGCCTCTAGTTTGTTAATACTACTGCCAATAAATGCTAGGATTATATGCGACAGTTCTATGGATTCAAGTTAGGGGATTGACTACCGTATAGCGGGTTATTTTTGCGGGTCAAAAATTTTGCGAATTTGAGTAAAAAAGTATGTCAAAAATTTAAGCTTTTTAAATTTTCTTGGATTAGCAAAGATCCTATATATATCATAATAACACATAAATTATTCGCGGAATTTATTTTCACGATTTTAGTCCAACCGCGAAAATGCGCGAAAATAAAAACCACGCGAAAATTACCCGCTATACGGTATCTAATAATCAAAGCTGGAGGTTTTACACAAAATCATTCATTGAACTGAATAGGGGCCCTTGAACCTGAATTAAAATTATAGCAGGTTAACATGTAAAATATGTACATTTTATCTCAAATTTAGTTCCAATTGCATTTCTCTCTAATATCAAGAATATATACAATGTATTTGACAAAAAAGTTGATGTACTTTCTTAACACGCGTACATAACAAAAAATTTATTACAAGTTGTTTATCCCTCCACTGGTGATCACTGATGTTGAGATTTGTGAATGGTTTGGTAGAAATGCAATGTACAATTATTGCAGATATATATTTACAATTTTACAAGCAATACATCCTGAAGTCTTATGGTCTCTTCTTGATTATGCCTGACCTTTTTTACCTTTGTTTGACCTTGATTATTTTGTGTCAAATTATCAGATTGATTCCTTGAGGTGAGTGAATCAGTTCTATAGATGGGTTACCACAGACTTTAGAATCTCCTTTTTTTTTGNCTTACCGTTTCCGAGCTACAAGGGGTCAAAGGGGCCAAAATTGCAAATTTTCGAAATATGTGAAATCTTTATTTTTCATCGGATTTCAATAGGATGTTTTTTCTTTGGATTCCTCTTGATGTAAGCTTTCAGCAGTATGGCAGCAGATTTTGCGTTGCTCTTACCGTTTTCGAGCTACAAGGGGTCAAAGGGGCCGAAATTGCAACTGATTCAAGCTCTTTATTGTGTCCATTTAATTACTGTATCAAGCTCTTTACTGTGTCTTCATTCATTTGAATTGCATGCGCACTCATGTTCAAATTTCAGTATTCGACATGCTGCGGTCGTATCATGCTGCGCTCGGCGTAGCCCTTTATTTTACCTTTGTTTGACCTTGATTATTTAGTGTCAAATTATCAGATTGATTCCTTGAGGTGAGTGAATCAGTTCTATAGATGGGTTACCACAGACTTTAGAATCTCCTTTTTTTTTGCCAAAAAAATCCCCTAAAATCTCATTAATTAACACCAAAAATGACTAAAAGATAGATAAGAACCCACCTGTTTCAAAGGTTGTTTTTATACAAGACCAACAATCAATTTTTGAGAAGCTGTTTATTTTGTCAAGCTTTACATGTATATATGTATTTGTCATCAAAGCGTCTTCATATTATGCATGTGACATGGAATGTTTAGTGAATGTAAACTTTTTTATATCAACCCAACAAACTACATGTACAATATATATACATGGTGAAATAGTTACAATGTAAGGAAGTTGGTATATCTATCAGATTTTCTACGTCCACTAACTTTATCCTTTTAAAATATTTTTGCCCACAAACTCCTGGACTTTTCCTTACAATTTTATGCATACATACAAAAAATGTATATTGATGAGCATTATGACAAAATATCATCAGAAACTAATTATTTTGTCAATTTATTAATAGAGTTTTCATATTTTGTATGTATATACTAGTACCTTGTAATTTTTCAAACTGAACCATATTATTTGACCTCATGCCATTGACCTTGTCAGGAGATCCAGTTTTAAAACCAAAAAAAATTTAAATAAACTTTTAACATCTGGCAGATCTTTAGCTTGGTATGTGATTTAGAACACATATTTCACATTTGCATTCCTTGTCGCAAGACCTTTCGATGCGATAGTCAATGAAATGATCTTTTTAAGGGTCTGTTCTTTTTCATATTTATAATCGTCATGACTATGATATTTTTTCAGCTCTCCAAAACCAACATTTAATTATCAGCATATGAACGGAAGAAGATATACAAGACAAAACCCATCCCCAGTTCAAGAAATTTATCCGCAGCACGAAGAAATAGTTAAATATCTCTCTGAAGGTAAGTTAACATACAAAATGACATGTCTTGATAAGCTCATGGTCAGATACATTAAATGATGATAAGAGAAACGACACATAGATGAAGAATAGAATCAGGTGTATAAAGACAATGAAAGACATGAGGTAAAAAAAATATACGAAGTCTATGATTACAAAACCAACCTCACACCTTTTACTCAATTTTTAGTTCGCCTCAACGAAGTTGAGGGGGACTATTGGAGTACCCCCGCGTCCTCGTCCGCGTCCGCATTTGGGTATATATATTAGTAACTATGCAGTGTAGGGTCATCAAACTTTGCATGCAGGTGCATCTTGGGTTAACTCACAGCCTCCAAGAAAATTGGGTCTCTCTGACCTATATTTTCCGCTTGAGTGGCTTGCATTCAAAATTACATTTTAGTTCATATCTCAGTTACTATACATAGTACCATAATCTAACTGTGCATATGCACGCATCTCTGATGGTAGGTCAGCATCCAGGCAAAATTAGGTCACTTTGACCTATATTTTCCGCTTGAGTGACTTACATTCAAGTTTACGTCCGAGTTCAGATCTCGGTCACATTCAGATCTCAGTCATTGTACATGGTAGGATCATCTAACCTTGCATGTGCATGCATCTCTGATGGTAGGTCAGCATGCAGGCAAAATTGGGTCACTTTGACCTACATTTTCTGCATGACTGAATTACATTCAAGTTTATGTTTGGGATCAGATTTCAGGTACTGTACATGGTAGGATCATCCTGCATTTGCATGTGCATGCATCTGTGATGGTAGCTCAGCATTCAGACAAAATTAGGTCACTTAAACCTACATTTTACACATGAATGACTTACATTTATGNATGGTAGGTCAGCATCCAGGCAAAATTAGGTCACTTTGACCTATATTTTCCGCTTGAGTGACTTACATTCAAGTTTACGTCCGAGTTCAGATCTCAGTCATTGTACATGGTAGGATCATCTAACCTTGCCAGGGTTCGCGCTGGGCTTCGCCAATGTCGCAATTTGCGATTTTATTTTCATTCTGGCGACAAAAAATCGTTCCTGGCGATTTTTTTGGCGACAACGTTTTTCAAATCAACTTGCCGGTATTATCCAATTTTTACCCTTCTTAGTTGAAACCTTTCATGATTTTTGTTGTTAAAATAATCATAGGTAATAATTAAATGTCAATTTATAGCCTCTGGCAACAATATTGTAGTCCATTGATTATTTCCGGTCATCTGTTGATTGCATTACCTGTTTATTTACCTGAGCACGTGCCAAAATGACTTGTGACAGATACAAGCCAATCAAAGGAATTGAAAGAGTATTATTATACACTAAAATTTTATACTTTTCTTTTTTTTTTTGTTTAATATCACTTCTTAATTTTCATAAATGTTCACGAAAATAAACGGATTAGATAATGCAATTATAAAGTTGAGTTACTTCCCCTTTTCTATGTTGTGAAAACGAAATTAAAGAGGCTTTGAATGTTACTTTTTACTAAAAATTGTATATCAAGTCTTATAAAATAAAAAATTGAACTAATATTAAGGGATAATATTGAAGTTTAACAAACTTTATTCAAATAATTGCAAATTCAATTTTTGATTAATACTTTTATTGACCTATTGAAAGATAAACTATTTATTTGAAACTTGACTAGCAGAAGTAAACATATCAAATTTGAACCCTTTCTCCCTCGAAAGGGGAGATACCAGTGTCCTTAAATCCAAAGAAAATTTCATAATGACATTGCAGTGGAAGATACACTTGTTGCTGAAGTCAGTAATGAGTACCACAAAGCATGTAAAAGATGAAGAAAAAAAAGGATGTAAAAAAGTTCCTCATTGTGAGGGGAATAAAAACATCTGTCTGCAGATGAAACATTAACGACTTTGAAGGACATAACTGAAATGTTTGAAAACAGTACCCGCAAAAGGCAAAAAAACAAGGAATGTTAAGCATACGATTCGAACTGAAACGGCAAAGCATGTAAATGATAAAAGAATTTGTGCCATCAAAACAAAACAATACAAAATAGAACTATTCATTTAGTGTGGAAGAAAGAACACAAAAGTCTATCGTCCAACCTAGAAAACCAATTGGATGCTTCCTAATTGGCGACAAATTTTTGTAATTGGCGACAAAAAATACAAGTTGGCGATTTTTTTGGCGACAGATATTCAGAAGCCAGAGCCATCCCTGCTTGCATGTGCATGCATCTCTGATGGTAGGTCAGCATCCAGGCAAAATTGGGTCACTTTGACCTACATTTTCTGCATGACTGAATTACATTCAAGTTTATGTTTGGGATCAGATCTCAGGTACTGTACATGGTAGGATCATCCTGCATTTGCATGTGCATGCATCTGTGATTGTAGCTCAGCATTCAGACAAAATTAGGTCACTTAAACCTACATTTTACACATGAATGTCTTACATTTATGTATACATCGGAGTTCATAGCTCAGGAACTGTACATTGTTGGTTCAGGTAACCTTGCATATGCATGCAATTTTGATAGTATGTCAGCAACCAGGCAAAATATGGTTGCTGCGACAACGTGCCATAACGAGGTGAACTTTGTAATCGTTGATTACCTATGTTTGTAAAAAAGAAGTCATCAATGGCTAACAAACCTTTTATGGCATTGGTTTGATATAAACAAATTTGATAGTAGCCAGCATTAAATTTTCAGATGTCAATGTTATAAAAGGAAACCCAATGTGTGTACCATATTTTTAGTTCGCCTCAACAAAGTTGAGGAGGTCTATTGGAGTACCCCCCCGCGTCTTTGTCCGTGTCTGCGTCCGCATTTAGGTATATATCTTGGTAACTATGAAGGGTAGGATCATCAAACTTTGTATACGGATGCATCTTGGGCTATCTCACAGCCTCCAAGAAAATTGGGTCTCTTTGACCTATATTTTCCGCTTGAATGACTTACATTCAAGTTTACGTCCGAGTTCAGATCTCAGTCACTATGCATGGTAGGATCATGTAACCTTGCATATGCATGCATCTTTGATGGTAGGTCAGCATCCAGGCAAAATAAGGTCATTTTGACCTATATTTTCCGCTTGAATGACTTATGTTTAAGTTTACGTCTGACTTCAGATCTTATTCACTATACATCGTAGGATCATGTAACCTTGCATATGCATGCATCTCTGATGGTAGGTCAGCATCCAGGCAAAATTAGGTCACTTTGACCTATATTTTCCGCTTGAATGACTTACATTCAAGTTAATGTTGGAGTTTAGATCTCAGTCACTATACATGGTAGGATCATGCATACATCTCTGATGGTATGTCAGCATCCAGGCAAAATTAGATCACTTTGACCTATATCTTCCACTTGAATAACTAACATTGAAGTTTATGTCCGAGTTCAGATCTCCATCACTATACATGTTAGGATCATGTAACCTTGCTTATGCATGCATCTCTGATTGAAGGTCGGAATCCAGGCAAAATTATGTCACTTTGACCTATATTTTTAGCTTGATTGACTTTCATCCAAATTAACTGAAGAGTTCAGATCTCAGTCACTGTCCATGTTAGGATCATGTAAACTTGCATATGCATGCATCTCTGACAATGTGCCATAACGAGGCGAACTTTGTAATTGTTGATTACCTATGTTTAATAACAATGTTACACTAAAAAGACATTAATTTTGTTTTTACCTTATATAAGATGCCTTCCTTGTGGAAATTTTTATCACAGTGCCAATGGTGTGAAGGTGTATTACCTCTAACAATGTCTGTCGTAAACTTTCATATTGTATGTTTTAAGCTAGAAAATTTTTCAAGTCTAAATAAAGTGACGTGTGTCTCATCTTTAAGGCATCTTTCAACAAAATCTCATATAAAAATCAACCCACCTTATCTTGCATGCATTACAAGAAAAAATTGGTTCCTCGCTATTTACAAAACTAAGATAGGTACTTTCTGTTTGGATTTTTACAAAAAACATATGTCTGCCTTCAATTCCTATGAAATTTTTATTTGTTGACGTAATCCTATAAATTTTTATTTGTGGACTTAATCGTATAGATTTATACTCAAAAGAATCTCAACAATATAACTTTTCCAATTAATTAATGTTCGGATGTTGATATTTTGAATCTCTTACAATATAAACACTTCCTTAGAACTAAGGATTAAAGGCTTATTTTTATGCATAAACAGAATGAAATATATAACTTTGATCTTGACTGAATTTACCTAGTGAAATTACAATCATCAAAGAGCAAAACAAAAGATAAAAAAAAGGAACAAAGGGAGATTACATCATTAATTCATATGTCTGCGTAACAGCTGCTGAAGTAAAAAGAGATACTCAAGTGTTGTCAAAAGTAATAAAAATCACAACATCCAAAAATATTTTAATATCTTGTATAAAAAATTTAATTCAGTTTGAAAAGATATTTGTCAATACAGTGTATCTTGTCAGTTTAACAAAATATATTGAAATGTAATTCTGGTGTGAATCCACAGGAAACAATTTGTTGGGATAATTTTTGTGGATTTCAATTCAGATTTTTTTGTGGGGACAAATTTCCGATGTATTCAAAAGAGTTCAACAAACATTAAATTTGAAGGCATTTTCATTGATAACATTTGCCCACAAGTAAACAAAATTAAATCATCATGAATATTTTTGCTTTAACAATAAGCAGTTGTTTTTTTTTTAGAGAGAATTGTTGAGGATGAAATATTGTACCAAGACAAAATAAAATTTGCAGTGTTGTTTTAAATTTGATTTCCAGACAGAATGTATATTAGGAATGTGCATACTTGTCAACTATCACTCCTTAGTAGGGTTTGCCGCCATTGGAGAACATCAGATCTGAATCATAACAGTTATTGTTCCTTAACTAACAAAACAATCATAGATTAATATTCCTTGCATGATGATAATGCCAAAAGACAACAAGAAGTCAATTTCAATCCTGAAATTTTCTGTCAAAGATATGTGGGTGCCAGGGCTTATCCTCAAAATTTTCTNCACAAGTAAACAAAATTAAATCATCATGAATATTTTTGCTTTAACAATAAGTAGTTGTTTTTTTTTTTTTAGAGAGAATTGTTGAGGATGAAATATTGTACCAAGACAAAATAAAATTTGCAGTGTTGTTTTAAGCTGCTTGTTTCATATTTGATTTCCAGACAGAATGTATATTAGGAATGTGCATACTTGTCAGCTATCACTGCTTAGTAGGGTTTGCCGCCATTGGAGAACATCAGATCTGAATCATAACAGTTATTGTTCCTTAACTAACAAAACAATCATAGATTCCTTGCATGATGATATAAATGCCAAATGACAACAAGAAGTCAATTTCAATCCTGAAATTTTCTGTCAAAGATATGTGGGTGCCAGGGCTTATCCTCAAAATTTTCTGTAGTGTTAATTTGATTTGAAGCTTTTATATGGTTAGTTTTAATGTGCCTTCCTTTTATAGGTGTGTCACTTATCTGCTTCCTGTTTGTGATACCTTTATTATACCCCCGCTCCGAAGGAGGGGGTATACTGTTTTACCTCTGTCCGTCACTCTGTCATTCCATCGTTGCATTTTTCTCAGCAACCACACATGACAGCCACTTGATATTTGGTATGGTGCTTCATTATGGGGTCCTTTAGTGCACCTCCCCTTTTCGGTCATATCGAATGACCACTTCTTGTTTACCGACTGTGCCTTTTTTACTTTCATTTTCAAAATTGTGACTTTTTCGTCTCATTTTTCTCAGCAACTGCACATGACAGCCACTTGATATTTGGTATGGTGCTTCATTATGGGGTCCTTTACTGCGCCTCCCCTTTTAGATTATATCGAATGACCACTTCCTGTTTACCGACTTTGTGCCTTTTTTACTTTCATTTTCAAAATTGTGACTTTTCCGTCACATTTTTCTCAGCAACTACGCATGACAGCCACTTGATATGTGGTATGGTGTTTCAGTATGGGGTTCTATACTGCGTCTCCCGTGTAACCACTTCCTGTTTACTGACTTTGTACTGTTTTTACCTTAAATTTTCAAAATCGTGACTTTTCGTTGCATTTTTCTCAGCAACTGCACATGACAGGTACTTGATATTTGGCATGGAGCTTCAAATTAGGGCACTACATGTATTGCTTTTCTTTTTTTTCAGCCATATTACTATACTACTTTAAGTTTTACAACTTTGATTCTTTTCTGTTATTTTCAAAGTTTGACATTTTAGTCAAATTTTTCTCAGCAACAACAAATCTTTATGTCCTGCATCCTTCTCAGATTATTTTAATCTTATTTTTCTATTCTAATGTGTAAATGCCTTTATTGTGTCCACACTTGTACTGTGTCCACATGTGTATTGTGTCCATACCCTCTTAATTTTGCACTTGCCATATTGATTCAGGGTTCAATGAGCGGGGGTATAACTGGCTGCCATTCGGCTACAGCTCTTGTTTACATATGATTAAATTTCCTGTAAAGACTCATGTGTAATGATTTGGTGGTGTTGCAGCTCGTGCTTTAATGATGATGAATGTCTGTCACTTGGCTATTTCCGGTTAGCTGATATTTTCTGACCAATTTGTAATTAAATTTTTGTTAAGGATATTCCAACTAATATAGTAATGATGTGATGTTAGACATGAGTATAGCGAGATTATTGTCTACCCCCTTTTCAGGTCATGCATCTGTGTCTACTTATGATTTGTTGAAAATCTGACAGGGGTATCAGTGTCCAATGGACACATATTTTCTCCTCATTTTGCACCTTTTTTGTGGATTTAAGCAATCTATTTATAGAATAAGTATTTTGTCCAAAATACCTGAACTGAACAGGCAGCTGTTAATGTATGAATCAAATGGAACAGGTCAAGTTTTAATAGAATGATTTCTATTGTACAATATAAAGTAACAAGTAACACAAATTCAGTTTACTTTTGGAAAATATGTTTTAGAAGAAAAATTTTTTCTGTTATTTTTCAGCATGGAACAAAGTTAGTAATGAATTAGAAGCTAAGAAAAACTATAGGGAAGGTAGGTGAAATGCTGCTTCGATTTTTATAATTTCATGTTTATGAGATCAAAGAAAAGATATAGGAATATACATATCCTTTTTATAGCACCCTGAAATCAAAATAAATAGTGTTTGATTTATGTGTCACCTGTTTTAAGCAGAGTCCACACATAGGGATTACTATCCGTCGTCTGTCGGTTTTTGAATCCCCAACTCCTTCAAAACTAGTAGTCCAATTCCAACCAAACTTTCAGGATATGTTGTTCACTTGGTGTAGTTGTGCACCTGATACTTGGAATTTTGATTTTACGGATTTTAGAGGTTCTGAGCCAAAATTGCTCATTTGCGAGTCTATCAGTTTTTTAATCCGCAACTTTTTCAAAACTACAGGTTCAATTCCAACCAAACTTTCAGGATATGTTGTTATCCTGGTGTAGATGCTTACCTGATACTTAGAATTTTGATTTTACACATTTTAGAGGTTCACAGAGCTAAAGTTGCTCATTTATTATTCTGGTTAGTTAATCCTCAACTCCATCGTAGCTATAAGTCAGATTCCAACCAAAGTTGCAGGATATGTTGTTCATCTGATCTTGTTGTGCATCTGATACGCAATATTTTGATGTTACAGATTTTAGAGGTTAAATGAGCCAAAATAGCTCATCGGTTACTTTAGTTTGTTAATGTGGTACTCTTTCAAAACTATAAGTCATATTCTAACCAACCTTTCAGAATATGTTGATCACTTGATGTAATTGTGCATCTGATATTTAAAATTTTGATTTTAAAGATTTTAGAGGTTCACTTGGCCAAAAATGGCTCTTCTGTAGTGCAGGCGACACAACTGTTCATTGGATCACCAATCAATTTTTTTTGTCCTCTCTATTCATTTTCAGCAATATTTTACTAGATATAATAAATAATTTCCTACCCTCTCTTTTTTTTTTGCAAAAATTGGTATTTTTTCATTGCTAAAAATTACAAAACAGTTTTAAGTTTAGTTTTTAGCTCACCTGGCCTAAAAGGCCATGTGAGCTTTTGCCGTCTCTTTGCGTCCGTCGTCCGTCCGTCAACAATTTCAAAAATCTTCTCCTCTGAAACTGCTGAGCCAATTGTAACAAAACTGGGCCTGAAGCATCACCAGGGTATGCAGTTTCAAAATTGTGTTCGATCAGTCCGAAGACCAAACAGCATGGCTGCTGTTACTAAAAATAGAACATAGGGGTATATTGCCGTTTTTTTGCAAATAAATCAATAACCGTTACAAATATAAAAAATCTGACACGCAGTAAAAGTGATCAGCATAGCAAGATCTACCTGCCCTGCAATTTCGAAGAAAATCTGAAACCCGTCTTGGAGTTATTGNTTTTTTTTTTTTTTTTTTTTTTTTTTTTTTTTTCAAAAAGTGTAGCAGATAGAGGTCAAGTGTATATTGCTAAAAGGTTCAGCATATCAAGATCTACAAACCCTGAAATATTGAAGAAAATCGAAAAACCCTTGTAGGAGTTATTGCCCTTTTTTTTCACAGAATTTTCCAAATTTTCATATTTTTTGTCTTTTATTTCCAAAACTATAGGAGATGAAGGTTAAGTGTAAATTGATAAAGTGTTTGCCATGTTGTGTTGATTTCAAAATTGGTGTTTAAAATTGTTTGTTGACCGCCATTTTCAAAATGGCCGCCCAAAAAAAAGGCGGGAAAATTCAACATTGTTCCATTTCAATGAGATTTGGTTTCCAAATAGATATCTATGTAGCGACTTCAAAACCGGTGTTGAAAAGTGTTAGTTGACTGTGTTATGTGGTAGAAACGACCAATAAATTATTGTAAATTGTAAAGTCAGCGAAGATAAAACAAAATTGGCTCAAATTAACTTTTTAATCACACAACAAATAATAATTTTACAAATTAAATACAATATATGACTTATCTGACAATAATGAAGTCCAAGTAATAGTCCAAATGAATAGTTCACTTAATTCCACCAATAAATGTCCAATAGAATAATCCTTGTAATCCTCACTAAATAGTTAATAATATATTCACAATATTTGATGTCGATTTCCAATACAAAAGATGTGTGTGATAATCCTATATGAACTAATTAATCCTGTATAAACTTATTAAACTGACTGACTTAACCCTTTTCAGCTACCTCATATAAATACATTCATTATTTCCAGAAAAATCTATCCACAACTGGAACATTCTAATCAACTGACAATCACATGACTAGAATGATTATGTTAGGAAAACCTCTAGAAAATTCTATGTGTTAAATGTTAAATTTAAATTCTAGAAATTTCTATATGTTCTAAGGTGAAATAACCTTGACCCTTGTTTATTGTAAATAAGTTACATAACTAGGCCAAACAAATTACATCATATTAAGGCCTTACAAAATAAAAACAATCAATACAATGTATTATAGAATATTTACAACATTTAATTACCTATAACAACTGACATTTTCAAAATGGCTGCCAAAAAAATGTGGGAAAATTCAACACTGTCCGATTTCAAAGAAATTTGGTTTCCAAATAGGAATTGGTGTTGCAACTTCAAAACCCACATTAAAGATTGTTCGTTGACCGCCATTTTCAAAATGGCCACAAAAAAAGGCGGGAAAATTCAACATTGTCCGATTTCAATGAAATTTGGTTTCCAAATAGGAATTGATGTTGCAACTTAAAAACCGACGTTTAAATATTTTTCGCTGACCTCCATTTACAAAATGGCTGCCAAAAAAGGGCGGGAAAATTCAGCATTGTTGATTTCAATGAAATTTGGTTTCCAAATAGATATTGATGTTGCGACTTCAAAACCGGATTTGAAAATTGTTTGTTGACTGCCTTTTTCAAAATGGCCCCCAAAAAAGGCGGGAAAATTCAACATTGTCTGATTTCAATTAAATTGGTTTCCAAGTGGATATCGATGTTTCGACTTCAAAACAGGTATTGAAAATTGTTCGTTGACCGCCATAAAAAGTGGGAAAATTCAACATTGTCTAATTTCAATGAAATTTGGTTTCCAAATAGATATTGATGTCATAACTTAAAAATAAAGTGTTGAAAATTGTTGTTGACTTCCATTTACAAAATGATGTCTTAATTTCAAAACCTGTTTCGAAAGTGGTCCTTAGCAAGAACATTTTTGTGAAAAAAGTCCAACAACGAAATATAGTAAAACATGATCAGACTTAAAATACAGTTCAAGATAATGGTGATGTTCGAACTACCAAAGTTTGAGGGACTGAAGTTCATTTGTATAACTTACAAATATGTTAGCTTGATTGTGGCAACTGAAAGCCAGGTGAGCGATACAGGCTTCTAGGAGCCTCTGGTTAATTTGTCTCAATGAAGTTTAGGGTTGTTCCAGCAATTCATACATGGGACAGGGGAAGGCACACAAGTAAATAAAAAAATCCATATTTTGCATCTATGTGTGGTCATGACAATCTTCAAGTGAAATCCCCCTGTCCCATGTATGAAAAACCCTATGTGGGACCATTGGAGTATCCCCAGCATGTGTCCATGTCTACATCTGTCTCTTCATTTGGGTATATTTGTCTGTAACTATGCATGATGGGGTCTTCAGACTTTACTTACAGGTGCATCTGGAGTTTACTTGCAGCCTCCAGGCAAAAAGGTCTCTTTGACCCATATTTTCTGCTTGATCAGCTTCCATTTTATTATAAATTTACATCGAAGTTCATATATCAGTTGTGTAGATGGTAAAATCATCTAACCTAGGTTATGGTAGGTCAATATTCAGACAGAATTAGGTCACTTTTACCTAAATTTTCCACTTGATTGATTTACATTCAAGTTTACGTAAGAGTTTAGATCTTGGTCACTATACACCAAAGGATCATGTAACCTTGCATATGAATGCTTCTCTGATGATTGACCAGCATCCAGGCAAAATTAGTCACTTTGACCTATATCTTAGACTTAAACAACTTGCATTCAAGTTTATGAACAAGGTCAGATCTTGGTCACTTTACATGATAGAATCATGTTTCCTTGCATATGAATGCACCTCTGATGGTTGGACAGCATTTGCGCAAAATTAGGTCACTTTGACCTATGTTCTTTTCTTGAATGACTTACATTCAAGTTAACGGACATGCTCTGATCTTATTCACTATACATGGTAGGATCATATGCATGCATCTCTGATGGAAAGTCAGCATCAATGCAAAATTAGATGACTTTTTACCTAATTTTTCTGCTTAATTGATTTACATTCAACTTTAGGGACTATTTCATATCTCAGTCACTACATCTCCAGGTGGGATAAAGTAGCTTTGCACATGCATGATTCTCTTATGGTACAAATGTAGGTCAGCATCCAGACAAAATTAGCTCACTTTGACCTATATTTTCTGCTTGAAAAGATTTACATTTAAATTTATTTACTAGTTTAGATCTTAGTCACTTTACATGGTAAGATCATCTCACCTTGCATATGCATGTATCTCTGATGAAAGGTCAGCATTCTATCAGGGCAAAATTAGTTGTCTTTGACATATTTCTGCTTGATCAGCTTAAATTCAAGATTATTGATTAGATTATATCTCAGTGTTTATGATAAAATCAACTGGTCTCGCATGCATTTTGGATGGTAGGTCAGCATCCAGGCAAAATTGGATTACTGTGACAATGTGCCATATCGAGACAAACTTTGTAATTGATGATTACCTATGTTTCTCAAACTAAAATAAGTTCCCAAAGTGAAATCTAAAGTGTATTTTATGTAAAATCAATCACTCATCAAAAACTTGTCAGAATCTATTTCTGGTTAGTTTTTTGTATTTTACACAAAAGCTTGACCAATATTTTCTCTCCATTTTCTAGAAACAAGTTTGGTTGTTATTATCCCCTCGCTCAACAAAGTTGGGAAGGGGATATAGCGTTTTACCCGTTTGTCCATTTGTCCGTTCGTCAGTTCGAACTTAAGACCATATATCTTTTGAATATCAAGTCGTAGATGGACTATGTTTTGTCCATGGATGCATCTTGAGGAGAACTTGAGGTTGATATATAGAATAGGTGGATTTGACCTACATTTCATGCATGAGTGACTCAGGTTAAAGTTTTTGTAAGAGTCCAGATCTGGGATACTACAACTGGTAGAGGAATAATATTTTGTATGTAGATGCGTCTTGTAAAGTTACAAAGCTCCAGATAAAAGTTAAGTCACTTTGACCTACATTTCATGTATGAGTGACTTAGGTAAAAGTTTTTGTAAGAGTCCAGATCTGGGATACTACAAGTCGTAGAGGAATAATATTTTGTATGTAGATGCGTCTTGGAAAGTTACGAAGCTCTAGGTAAAAATTAGGTCACTTTGACTTACATTTCATGCATGAGTGACTAAGGTTAAAATTTTTGAATGAGTCCAGATCTTGGCTATTTCAACTTGTAGAGGAATAATATTTTATATGTAGATGCATATTATAAAGTTAGGAAGCTCCAGATAAACATTAGGTCACTTTGACCTACATTTCATACATGAGTGACTTAGGTTAAAGTTTTTGTAAGAGTCCAGATCTGGGATACTACAACTTGTAGAGGAATAATATTTTGTATGTAGAGGTGTCTTGTTAAGTTAGGAAGCTCCAGATGAAAATTGAGTTACTTTGACCTACATTTCATGCATGAGTGACTTAGGTTAAAGTTTGTGTTACAGCTAGGATTTTAGATACTACAACTCGTAGAAGAATAATATTTTGTATGCAGATGCATCTTGTAAAGTTACAAAGCTCGAAATAAAAATTAGGTCACTTTGACCTACATTTCATGCATGAGTGACTTAGGATAAAGTTTGTGTTACAGTCTGGATTTTAGATACTACAACTTGCAGAAGATTAATCTTTCATCAGTAGATGCATATATGCTTTAGGTATGAGGCTCCTGATTGAAATAAGGTCACAACATTTCTTGCATGACTGGCTCAGATTTAAGTAACAAGCCAGATCTTCAATAGTACAACTTCCTTGAGTGCTTACTAGACAAACATTCAATAAACGGGCGAGGGGATTAGCTGTCATTTCCGACTGCCCCTTCTCTTGTATATTTATGTATTGATTTGAGATAATTCATGATACCTTAAAATCAATATCCCCAGTTGGTCACTTGCCATGGGACAGAATGTCAGGTTTATAAGACATATTGTGAGAAAAAATTTTCTTGAAGAATTTATTTACTGTAGTTTTTCTTCATTTTTTTTTTT
>MJUU01047858.1:81528-92547 GCA_002080025.1 Modiolus philippinarum | reverse complement strand
GGGGGGGGGGGGGGGCTTTTATATATGTTAATAAACGGAATTCCATTTGGAGAACCTGCTTAATTATTGCAAATTATGACCTGGAAGAAATCAAAACATTGAAAAATACATGACTTTCTTGCTTAACGAATTCTGTTCCATTCCAGAAAATATCTGATATTACATATGGGTCAACAAAGGTCAGCTGGCGACAATCACATCGGCCAGCCGTAATGAGCAAAGGGAATAAATTGTAGCATGTACTTGCTTTAATCCATAAGGACTTGTTATTTAGAAAAGGTGAGGTGAATCAACTGTTTTACCCATGGGTTACATTTCCAACCAACTTATTTTATCCCAAAAGAAAGAGATAGGAATTTCCCTATTTAGCCAAGCTAAGATCGGCAACCAGTTTTCAATCAGTTCAGGGTAAAAATGGTGCCGGGGAAAGTAAGAATAAGGTGTATACAGCTGTCATTGCTGTAAATACAAACTTACATTGAAAGTCAAGCTTTATTAGCTCACCTGGCCTAAAAGGCCATGTGAGCTTTTGCCATCACTTGGCGTCCGTTGTTGTCATTTTGTTGTTGTTGTCGTTTTTACATTTTGACTATATCCTCAGAAACCACTGGACCAATTTGAACCAAACTTTACAGGAATGATGTATGGAAGGTCCTTTACTAAGTTTGCCAAAATTTTTCCGATCCACCAAAAAACATGGCCGCCAGCGCTGAACTTTAACATTGGACCCTACGGGAAAAAGCATATATTTGCTATCTCCTCTGAAGCTACTGAAGCAAATTGAACCAAACTTTACTGGAATGATGTATGGAAGGTCCTTTACTTAATTTGCCGAAATTTTTTGATCTGTGAAAAGACATGGCCGCCAGCGCAGAACATAGTTTAACATGGGACCATGTGGGAAAAGCAATATTTGCTATCTCCTCTGAAGTAACTGAAGCAAATGGAACCAAACTTTACAAGAATGATGTATGGAAGGTCCTTTACTGAGTTTGCCGAAATTTTTCTGATCCGCCAATAAACATGGCCGCCAGCGCTGAACTTAGATTTAACATTGGACCCTATGGGAAAAAGCATATATTTGCTATCTCCTCTGAAGCTACTGAAGCAAATTGAACCAATCTTTACAGGAATGATGTATGGAAGGTCCTTTACTTAATTTGACGAAATTTTTACGATCTGTGAAAAAACATGGGCACCAGCACAGAAGATAGTTTAACATGGGACCCTATGGGAAAAGCAAATATTTGCTATCTCCTCTAAAGTTACTGAAGTAAATGGAACCAAACTTTACAGGAATGATGTATGGAAGGTCCTTTACTAAGTTTGCCGAAATTTTTTCGATCCGTGAAAAAACATGGCCGCCAGCGCAGAACATAGTTGAACATTGGATCCTATGGGAAAAGCAAATATTTGCTATCTCCTCTGAAGTTACTGAAGCAAAGGGAACCAAACTTTACAGGAATGATGTATGGAAGGTCCTTAACTAATTTTGCCGAAATTTTTTCGATCCTGAAAAATCATGGCTGGCAGCGCAGAACATAGTTTAACATGGGACCCTATGGGAAAAGCATATATATGCTATCTCCTCTGACGCTACTAAAGCAAATGGAACAAAACTTTACAGGAATGATGTATGGAAGGTCCTTTACTTAGTTTGCCGAATTTTTTTGATCCTTGAAAAAACATGACCGCCAATGCAGAACATAGTTTAACATGTGACCCTATGGGAAAAGCATATATTTGCTATCTCCTCTGAAGCTACTGAAGCATATTGAACCAAACTCTACAGGAATGATGTATGGAAGGTCTTATAAGTAGATTGCCGAAATTTTTCCGATTCCCTTAAAAATATGGCTGCCAGTGCAGAACATAGTCTAACATGGGACCCTATGGGAAAAACATCTATTTGCTATCTCCTCTGACACTACTGAAGCAAATTCAACCAATCCTTACAGTAAGGATGTATGGACAGTACCTGAATCTGACAAAAAAGATGGCCTCCATTGCAGAACATAGTTTAACATTGGAGCCAGGAATGAGATAACCATCCTTATAATCATCTCTGAAATGAATAGAAGGTCCTTTGCAAAAATTATGAATTTCAATAGGATCAGACAAAAAACATTGGTGCTAATGAAGAGCATAACTAAACATTTGACCCCTTTGGTAAGAAAACATCTTTTTTAGTCATGTATGGCATAGAAGCATTTCCAGGTGAGCGATACAGCTCAGTCTCTAAGCCTCTAGTATTCAGAGGCTTTCAAAAATCTAAATCTGTATTCCATTTAAGTTTACAGTTGCAGATTTGTTATTCACGATTATACTATCTACCGATCTAAGGTAGCTTTATTTCAGTTAGATCTATGTCATATCATTTGCTTTAAAATATTTTTACCAGAAGAAAGATGTCGAATTTCTGGCATGGGGACGGTTTCAAAAGCACCAGGATGGGCAAGTCTTAAAAAAAAATTTTTTTCAAGCCCTTAAATATGTCAATAGCAATGGCAACTGGATGATTGTATTTTTCTTCAGCAAGTAGCAGAAACTGGCAATTCAAGCAAAGTACCTTAAAAAATATAGTAAAATAGAAATGTTCTTTAAGTAATTAAAAAGGAAGATGTGATTGGATAAATATTATTTTACATTTATTACAGGTGGTCCAATTGTATACAGAGACAAAGATACTAACAATCCTGTACTGAAAAGTAAGTCTACATATATAGCAATACACATTTTAATGAAGAGCTGTTGCCAAATGGCATTCAGTTAAACACACCATTCATTGACCCCTGAATCAATATGGTAATTGCAAATTTAAGTGTGTGTGGATACAAAGTGGAAGCAAAACAAGTATAGACACATTGATTTCATTCTAAAGAAATAACTTTCACATGTGTTCCATTGAAATATTCTGTTGAAATCATGCAAATACACAGAATTATTTGCACACAATATGGGCTTGGATTTTTGGATGAGTAAATAAATGTTTCCATCTGGAGGCTTTATTTCTCAATTTTTACCCTTTGAATTATTTCTCTGAAAAAATTGTCCAAAGAAATCATGAAGAAATGAATCAATGAAATGTCAAAGTTAAATTATTTCCCTTCACCCCCCCTCTTCATTGTGTTAGAATAATTAAATTCCTTCATGCTCATCTCAATAAAGTGTCCTTGCTTTGTATTAAGTTCCAACAAAATCCTTCAGGCCCTTAAAGAGGAATTGCTTATCTGTTCAGAACCAATTTTAAAAAAGTCAAAGTCAAATTATCTCCCCTTTGTGGTTTCAGCAATAATCATATTCATTCATGTACATCTCATATACCGTGTCATTCCTTTGTGTAAATCTTCATCAAAATCCTTGAAGTTAAAGAGTAGTTTCACTCGCAAGGTAATCCTTGTATAGGGAATCAATAAAAAGTCAAGTCAAATTATGTGCCCTCCCTGGTTTGCACAATGCTCATCTCCATATTATGGCAAGTTTCATCAAAATTCTTTAAGTGGTTTAAGATTTGTTGTGCCTACCAGGTAATTTGTGCAGATGGAATCAATGAAAAGTCAGTTGAATTATCTGCCCTTCAGACAACAATTTATTCCTTCATGCACATCTCCATATAGTGTCCTTCCTTTACCAAATTTTCATAAAAATCCTTCTTGTGTTTTAAGTGGAGTTGTGCTTGCCAGTAGTGTGGACACACAAACAGACAGTAGATTCCTGTACGCCTCTCAAAAACTTTATTTGTGAGGTATAGAAATCTATATACAGTTGTTTCAATTTCTTTCTTAGACTAATCTCTACTACCTCAAAACCTTACTCAGTGACCTTATGGAATCTTAAGCCAATTTTGGGGTGGGTAGATAGGTAACAGGAAGGAAAAAAATATTTTTACAAAGAAAGTAATTTTACAACAAGTGCTGACAACAAAAACTAAAAAAAAAATGTTTCATTATCAAATGTGCAGTAATGTTTTGGGTGTGAGTAATATTTTTCAAACTCTTATTTCGCATAACAATGTTGGATTGTCTCTCTGTTCCATGTTATGCTCTAAATTGATAATCCACTAGTCAGGTACTTGAAAACTTGGTAGAACTATTGGGATTGAAAATGACACATGAAGAGGATAACTGGAAACACCTACAATGGCTGTAAAACATAGTTACATGTCACATTGTTCAAAGAAACTGCAAAAAAAAACCAAATAAAAGACAAAAGACAAACATAAACAACAATAGGAACTTGGGACTGCTGGACTTGGTACGGAAACTTAAATCGGTATACTTTTGATTTTCCTGCAAGAGTTGTTGGACTTTGTTATTTTACTGCAACTTTTAACATGTCATGCTCTTAGTGATTAAATCCGTCATTAGTCAGTTTAAGGTTTTTCCCAGTAGCACACCTTGCTTAAATTACTAACTGCTTTGAAAGGAGACGAGGAGACTGTTATCTGTTGGGTATTGGTAGGTTGGGATAGGGGAAACAGTATTCTATTTTAGGCCATGTCTATATGAATAAAACCAAACAAACAATTAGGCCTGTTTGGTTTTAATGAGAAGAATGTTTATAATTGTTTCTTTGTTTCACCATTTCTAAAGCTGAACATTATTGTATAATTTTTATTTTCAGACTTCAAGCCTTTTGATCTGGAAAATTATTGGGGACAGAGAACATATGAGAAATTGACCAGCTGATGATGCCTTGTATTTTAAATATGCCATAGATCTTTCATGTTTGTGTTGTGAACAGTTGTTGAATGTGTTTATGATATTGAAGACGTTTGTTTACATGTGCAAGGAGAGAAATTTGTTTTTTAGATAAATGTGTAAATGGCTTTTTGAATGATGAATACTTTTATTTGTAATAAAATAATTTTTTTAATGACTATTATATTGTTTCATCTAGTTTAAAATTGAAAAATAAGGATTGACATGTGTGCCTTGTACATTTTAGGTCTCTTTGACTTGACTTGTTCTTTGTACTTGATTGGCTTCCATTCAAATTTACATCAAAATTCATAGCTCATACAATGTATATTGTAGGATCTTCTAGCAGCCTTGCATATTCATGCATCTCAGATGCTAGGTCAGCATCAAGGAATAGAATAGGGCTCATCAAATGGGGTGATTAGGTCACCCAGTTGTACTTCAAGTTGCCTTGAGTTGCTAGTGATTATAAATTGCCCTATGACTTGTGAAAGTCGCTTTGGATCTTGACATTTATAATTATATTCCTTTATATTTCCAGTAACAAAACAAATATTTATTGATTTCTAAAGCTTATTCCTGTGTTCTGTAAAGCTCAAATGTTTATATCATCCCATGGATTTAAAATCCAGGCTAATTGACTTAGTAGTATACATTTATTAAGAAATTCATTGGAAATTACTCTAAAATATTCTTTTCAATTCAGAACTAAAGTGGAAGTGGAATGACAAAAAAAGCTATCTATAATCTGATTATGTATTTTTCTCCAATATTCTGAGAACCATTCAAAAAAATGTAGTGAATTAGCAACTGTGTTTTTGAGCAACTGACAGATAAACTACCTATTTACTAGAGATGACAGATAAAAGAAAATTATGTATCATTATCCTTCATGTAAATCTAATCTTAATGTATGGGTACCACCATAAGCTTTTTTGGGGAAAAGGAATATAAAACTGATACAGTTAAAACTAGAATTTTTATTATGCCCGTCCTACAGGTCAAATAGCATTTATTTATCTGTTTTAGTGCAAAAAGGAAAAGGGTTACTTCCCTTAGAATGACAATAAGATTAGTCCAGAAAAGTAAACATGTTTATGAAAACCCTGATAAAAGGCATCTCTAAAATTATGTCTTATCGAGATCATGTTTGTCGAGTTCGTCTTCTCCTGCATGCATTGTATACAGAATGCAGAAGCTCGCATTGCCCATTTTTAAGCCTCATACAAATAAATCTCGTATTTGAAGACACTAAATGTAGATTGTTTAATTATTTGCCAAATCAAGTGCCCAAAGGGGCATATGTATTACAATGATATTTAACATATCAAATATGTCTTACAATATCAAAAAAAGCAAGTACACATGATTAATGTCCGTTTTTTAGCTCACCTGCTTTAGGTCATGTGAGCTTTTGCCATCACTCGGCATCCACCATCTGTCCATAAACTTTTAACATATTGACTATCTCCCCTGAAACCACTGCCCCCGAAGGAACCCTGGGGTATAGATATAGGACCTAGCATCTCTAGCTTGGGGGATATGACCCCTCCTAAATGGGGCTGACCCTGGGGGAACCCTGGGATATAGAAATAGGACCCAGTCTGTGATTGTGCGGCATGAATAAATACAAAACCCACGTTTCAGATAGGATGTAATCTCAGGTCCATGTGTTGGAAGAAATGCCACGCTTCCTGCACGTTAAAGAACCCTTGTAGCAAGCTCTTTTTTGAGTGGTCCGTAGGTGATCGGCTACAAGCTAAATTCCCCGCCCCTTTCGATTTCACCCTACATTTCCAGTGGCAGTCAGAATTTCCTGTCTCGTGACACTTTCCATATCCCAAAGTAATTATTTATTAACAAACTTGTTCTCTTCTTGATATAGCTGAAATATTGCTCAGTAGACGTTAAACAATATTCAGTCAATCAATCTGAAACCACTGGACCAATTTGAACCAACTTTACAGGAGTAATGTTTGTTTGTAAGGCCCTTCAATGAAATTGCCCAAATTTTTCTGATCGGTCAAAAACATGACCGCCTGGCTTCAATTCAAATTAACATCAAAATTCATAGCTCATACAATGTATATTCTAGGATCTTCTAGAAGCCTTGCATATTCATGCATCTCAGATGGTAGGTCAGCGTCCAGGAATAGAATAGGGCTCATCAAACGTGGTGATTAGGTCACCCAGTTGTACTTCAAGTTGCCTCAAGTTGCTAGTGATTATAAGTCGCCCTATGACTTGTGAAAGTCACTTTGGATCTTGACATTTGTTATTATATTCCTATCTCCTCTGAATTGAACCAATTTGACCCAAAGTTTACAGGAGTAATGTTCGTTTGTAAGGCTTTTTATACGACCACAAAAATTTTTGCAGTCGTATAATGGTATGGTGCTGTCGTCGTCGTCTGTAGACACTTTAGTTTTTGGACAATAACTTTAGTTCCAGTAGATCAATCCTTATGAAATTTTAATATAATGTTCTTTGGTACAAAAGGAAGGCTTGGCTTAGTTTTGGTCATTGTGGCCCCACCCGTTTTTAAAAAAGGGGCCAAAAAGGGTTAAATTGGGTGTTTTCACATGTTTGTCTGTAGAATCTTTATTATAAATCGGATTGTGATCGGGTTTCTTTCAGTGTGCTCCTGAGGAAATTTCCAATCTGGAATATGGCAACAGATTTCACGTAGCTTGTACGGCTCACGAGATAAATGGGGCCCAACATGGGCAAATCTCAAAAAAAATAAATTTTTTATTTTAAGTCCGATTTTGATGTTCGAGTTTTTTTTTAATGGATTACTTGTGAAAAATTAATATGGCACTCAGCTATTAGATTTTTGATAACTTGTTTCCTTTCCCGGCTATGAGGGGCCGAACGGGGCCAAAATTGCGAATTTGCAGATTATGTAGAATTTTTATTTTTCATCGGATTTCGATGGGATTTTTTTCTTTGGATTCCTCTTGATCTAAGCTTTCAGCAATATGTCAAGGGATTTGGCGTAGTTCTTACCGTTTCCAAGCTATGAGGGGTCAAAGGGGCCAACATTGCAATTTTTCTAAATATGTCAAATCTTTATTTTTCTTCAGATTTCGATGGGATTTTTTTCTTTGGATTCCTCTTGATCTTAGCTTTCAATCATATGTCAACGGACGGATTTTGTGTAGGTCTTACCGTTTCCGAGCTACAAGGGGTCAAAGGGCCCAAAAATGCAGTTTTTCACTTTAAACTACTTTTGTTGAAATTTCAGTGGTCGACATGCTGCAATCGTATCATGCTGCGCTCGGCGTAGCCCTTTTTAATAACATTTTTCAGATCGGCCAAAAAACATGACCGCATGGGCCAAACATAGTTTAACTTTGGACCCTATGGGAAAACATACATTTTGACTATCTATTCTGAAAGGAATGGAGCAAATTACACCAAACTTTACAGGAATGATGTATGGGAGATCCTTTATGTAGAATGTTGAAATTTTAATGATCTGCCCAAAAAATTGCTTCCAGCTGGGAACATAATTTAACATTGGACCCTATGGGAAAAGCACATTTTAACTATCTCCTCTGAAACCAATGGACCAATTTGAGCCAAATTTTACAAGAGTAACGTTTGTAAGGTCCTTTACTAAGATTGCCCATATTTTTTCAATCTACAAATACACTGTTGACACAGGATATGTCTTGCCTTACCCATGCATGGCATGAATCTTCGTATTGATCTTCAGCAGCAGCCATAATAACAAAATGTAGGTCTGAATTTGTGTGCACTACCTGCTTGCTACAATCTTCATATGATTGTTTAAGCATAATAGAGGGGTGAAGGCCACCATCTTAATGTATATAATCCTCGGGATGCAACTGCATGTAAAATCTCGAGTGGCTAAGATGAACAGTTATAAATAATTCAAAAATTTCAGTCTTTAAAGCATGACTGCAGGGATATTGAAATAAAATGCCAAATAAACTGATCTCAATCATGATAATGCAACTGCATGCCAAATACCAATGGGCTACCATGAGTGGTTGATGTTAAACAGACACAGGAAAACATTTGATAAACAGTGCAAAATCCCAAAGTCATTGGAGCATGATTGCAGGCTCATAGACATAAAACGCCACTAAAACATATGTACTGATTTGATGCTAAACAGACACGAGAAAAAAACTGAAACATTTGATAAACAGTGCAAAAATTTTTCAAAGTCAATGGAGCATGATTGCAGGGGCATAGACTTAAAACGCCACTGAAACTGATCAGTACTGATGCTAATGCAACTGTATACCAAATATCAATAGGTTAGCACAGGTGGTTGATGTTATACAGACCCAAGAAAAAACTTTTGTGAAGGCCGCCGTGGCCGGAATCACTATACCAAAGTCTCGCTTTTTAGCTCACCTGGCTATGCCAGGGTGAGCTTTTGCCATCGATTGGCGTCCGTCGTACGGTCGTAAACTTTTCTTTAAAAATCTTCTCTTCTGAAACCACTGGGCCAATTTAATCCAAACTTGGCCTGATCATCAACAGGGTATGTAGTTTAAAAAATGTGTTCAGTTAGTCCGAGGGCCAAACAACATGGCGGCTGTTACTAAAAATAGAACATAGGGGTAAATTGCTGTTTTTGGCAAATAACTCGAAAACCATTGCAGATATCAAAAATCAGACAGGTGTTAAATTGTTCAGAATGCCAAGATCTATCTGCTCTGCAATTTTGAAGAAAATCTGAAAACCCGTCTTAGAGTTATAGCCTTTTTTCCATAAATTTTTCAAAATTTATGCATATTTCATTTGTTATTTCAAAAACTGCAACAGATAGAGGTGAAGTTTAAATTAAAATAATGTTCAGCATATCAAGATCTATATACTCTGAAATTTTGAAGAAAATCCAAAGGCCTGTGTAGGAGTTGTTGATTGATTTTCACCAATTTTTATGCCCCCGTGAAATGAAGTTTCGGGGGGCATATAGTTTTTGGTCTGTCTGTCTGTTTGTCTGTTTGTCCACAAAAAACTTCAACATTGGGTATATCTTTTGAATGGTAAATGATAGGGCTGTCATATTTTGCATGTGTATTCCTTGTGGCAAGACCTTTCAAACGATACCAAAATTTTGGACCTCGTGACCTTGACCTTGACATGTGATGGACTTTTTGAAAAAAATAATAAACTTTAACATTGGGTATATCTTTTGAATGGTAAGTGATATGGCTTTCATATTTTGTATGTGCATTCCTTGTGGCAAGACCTTTTAATTAGAACCAGAATAGTTGACCTTGTGACCTTGACCTTGGCCTGTGAACAACTGCACAAAAACTTTAACATTGAGTATATCTTTTGAATGGTAAATGATACGGCTGTCATATTTTGCATGTGTATTCCTTGTGGCAAGACTTCAAACAATACCAAAATTTTGGACCTCGTGACCTTGACCTTGACATGTGATGGACTTTTTGAAGAAAATAATAAACTTTAACATTGGGTATATCTTTTGAATGGTAAGTGATATGGCTTTCATATTTTGTATGTGCATTCCTTGTGACAAGACCTTTTAATTGGTACCAGAATAGTTGACCTTGTGACCTTGACCTTGGCCTGTGAACAACTGCATAAAAACTTTAACATTGAGCATATCTTTTGAATGGTGAGTGATAGTTCTTTCATACTTTGCATGTGTATTCCTTGTGGAGAGACCTTTCAGTTGGTACCAGAATATTTGACCTTGTGACCTTGACCTTGGCATGTGACTGTCCGGTAAAATTTCACCAAAAAATGAAATTATATTTTGTTTTATTTTATATGTATATAGAAATTAAACTCATTAATGATGAAATGTTTCTTGATATCTATAGAATTTTTTTGGTAAAAAAGATTTTTTTAAATCATTCAGCATATTTTCTTCATTTATTCACTTTCGCTTTCGTTTTACATGTATCTATATATGTATTACATATATCGATGATGATGGATGTTTCTAAAAATATCTATTATTTCATGTCTTCTCTTCTGTGTATACCTCCACTTTTGGGGAACCAGTATTGATGATCCCTGGTGAAATCAAAGTACTGATAACACTGATAAACAGAACACAATGAGTTGGCTATAAATGTTCCAAAAGGGGGGTGTGTGAAAATTGTTTTCTTACTAATGCTTGGATAATGATTGGAAGGGTTCATTTGGGTGACTTCTGTGTTTGCATCCAATTGCAATCATCATTTGATGTGATTAAACTTTTCTGTTGATACCAGAATTTATTTCTACAAATTATTTTGTCAGAAGGACATTCATTGTTCAAAGTTGCTAAATGTTTCTTCTTTACTTCTACCCGGGG
>MJUU01047858.1:57317-70843 GCA_002080025.1 Modiolus philippinarum | reverse complement strand
TATTGTCATATTTCTGTTGTCTCCATTTGTGTTTTCTCTATATTGTCATGTTTCTGTTGTCTTTATTTGCGTTTCCTCTATATTGCCATGTTTCTGTTGTCTCTATTTGTGTTACCTGTACATTGCCATGTTTCTGTTGTCTCCATTTGTGTTACCTCTATATTGTCTTGTTTCTGTTGTCTCTATTTGCGTTTCCTCTATATTGCCATGTTTCTGTTGTCTCTATTTGCGTTTCCTCTATATTGCCATGTTGTCTCTATTTGTGTTACCTGTACATTGTCTTGTTTCTGTTTGTCTCTATTTGTGTTGCCTCTCTATTGCCATGTTTCTGTTGTCTCTATTTGTGTTTCCTCTATATTGCCATGTTTTTGTTTTCTCTATTTGTGTTTCCTCTATACTGCCATGTTTCTGTTGTCTCCATTTGTGTTTCCTCTATATTGCCATGTTTCTATTGTCTCGATTTGTGTTACCTCTATATTGTCATGATTTTTGTGCTCTCCATTCATGTTCAGATCTATTATAGGGTCGATTCAATAAATGTGTCCATACCTGATCGTCTTGACCAATAAAATGCAGTGTTGTTTTGACTGGTTCATTGATTGATTCTATATCGATAAGCGGCAGTTCCTTTGTGAAAATATGACAAAATGCTACAATATGTATTAATGTACACAATTTCTTGTCTGTTTCTTTCCGCCTACATTTGATGACATTGTGTTTTCTTTAGCACAGAAGCTGACAAGATATTCACGTCACCAACTCGTGGTGGGAACAGATTTATTGAATCGGTTCTATTACCATGTTTCTGTTATCTCTTTTTTTTGTTACCTCTATATTGCCATGTTTCTTGTGTTCAAATCTGCGTTCCCTCTTTTGCGGTCTCCGTTTATGTTTCCTCCGTTGTCTCTATTTGTATTTTTATATAAATTAAAATGTTTCTGTTGTCTCCATTTTTTTTGTTTGTTTGTTTGTTTATTTGTTTGGTTTTTTTGTTGTTGTTGCTGTTTTTTTTTTTGTTGTTTTTTTGCATATTCCCATGGTTCTGTTTTCTCTGTTTCCCCTATATTGCCATGTTTCTGTTGCCTCCAATAGTGTTTCATCTTTACTGTTATGCTTCGGTTGTCTACAGACAATTTACATGTCAAAAGAGATTATTGAATAGTAAAGAACTACCAAAAAAAAATCACTATTTCATATCTACGTCCGAATGGTACTTGTAATTTTTAAATTGACATTTTTAGTCCATCTCCTTCGATTTTGAACACTGTCGTGGTTAAGAGAAGGAGCCAGACATCGAGATGTAAATGTGTCGATATTTCTTCAGTGGAGAGTATCGTTTGTATTCCTCCCCAATAAATTGTTAAGATCAGTTACATTATATTTGTACTAACGCTTAGTAAACAAATACTATACTTGGATATTTTGTCCTGTATAACAAATTTTCGTTTATTTTTCCCTTTAATGATCTTTAATCAGAGGGTCGGGTGGGTAGGGCTTTTACTGTTTACACATTAAACCAATCAAGTGTTTTAGCAACTAGTTTCTAATGTTGAAAATACTGTCCAGTTGTAATGTGATTTTTAGAAGTCAATAGTACTTGAACAATTGCATTGTAAATGTTGAATAGTCTATTGCTTGGTTAGTTTCACCTGAGTATCACCGCTTCCCAGATAAATTGGTTACTTTTCAAATCAACATATATAAAATTTTAATTGCTATATAATCTTTATACGTTTGATTGAATTTCCATTTTAAGAAAAATAAATACTTGTAAATATAGGTCATTCAGTTACAATAGTATTAAAATGAAAACAGACTCTCCATTTTGTAAAGTTAAATTGTGAATTAATGAAGTACAATTAGTTATTCTTTTCAATCTGGTTACGAAAAATATTTGTAGGAATTTTATATGTAAATAGTATGATTTTGTTCCGGTCTGTCATTTTCATATCTGAATACAATATCTGTTGGAGATAATACGACGGCGTCGTAAGGACCAACGGTGTTTCTATTATTTTTATTCATAAAATGGAACAATCATTTGTTGTATTATCTGTTTAAAGGGGACGATTTTAAATGATAATTTTTGTTTTTGTTTACGAATTGTGAAAGTGAAATTATCACGACAGAATAGAGTTAAGAAAAAAATGAAAAGTATTTCTTTGCACATACGGCTATTTAGACACACTAAAGCGCAAAATATCTTAAAAGGGTCAAGTTTATTTAGTACAAGGAACGGCTGGATATTTTAACAAACTATAAGTGTTCGGAATAAATAAGGCGATTGTACAAAAGTGAAAAGGGATTTTGGAACAATTTATTGACCCGACAAATAATATCAGATTTAACAATAGGTATTATACTTATTAAAGTTCACGCAATACACATAAAGAATGTGGTTTTACATTCTTTCCAAAAGCTGTGATTTCCGTTTGGAAGCAACTCTACTTTGAAAATAAAATGGTGAGTTTTTACCTATCATTTTAGAATTTTACAAATTTTCAATAAAAACAACGTAGACCAAATGCAATTAGATCTTATTTTAGTGGAATTTTAATCCCCCGGAGAGGTGAAATTTTTGAAATATTAAGTCCACAGTATTAAGCTTTTAAGACCTATAGATAAACTGATATTTAAAATGGAATATCTCGGTAGCTAGATTATTAGTTTAAAACTAAATATTATTTTAATATTTATTAATTAAACTGTCATAGTACTGAATTCCTTACGTTTGTACGATACTAGTAAATATCGCGTTTTACAGGAATCTTCATCAAACATGTTGCAGCATTTTTTTTCGAATGGCCCTGCACTTCGACTAATATGCCTCTCCATTGCAGATAGAATCCAAACAGAAATCACAAAACAACATGTAATCAACGCAGACTACCATTATAATTTTACTGCTAATGGTTTTCCAGAGACAAACAAACAAAAATCAAGAGAATGGAACAAAATAGAAAACTTATATACTAATCAGAGGCTCCAAACAAGACTGTTACTTGGAAAATTATCTATTGTACACCAAAAGTCTTTGGATGTCACAGCTGTACAATGTGAAAATCTAGGCGTGAAAAAATTATATATATTGATTTGAGCGACATTCATTAAATCTAAACTTTATTATTTTTAAATTCTCTCTCTCGGTCGGTTTGAAAATTTTGAACATATGCTAAATCCCAAAAGACAAATTTATAGTATTAGTATAATACTTCTATGATTTTTTGGGGTAAATACTGTTTAAGAAAAATATTATATTTTTATTCATTTTCATTTCAGATTCTAAATACATCATATTCTGTTGATATTGTTATACCTAAAGTACAAAGAGATGTTCGAGAGAATGGAGCCTTATGACTGGAAACGTAGTCGGATTCCACAAGAACTGGAATATATGGGAGAGACTAGTGACACAGATTATGAGCTGTACTCTCCAGTGTCACTTTTCTTTGAAGAAAGAGAAATAAGACGGACAGTCATTTATCAAGGACGAAAACGGAAAGTATTCGTTGATGATAATTGCGCCAGCGAACTATCTACTGATCATTTAAGTCCAGGAGTCTTAAAAATATTTGGGGAAACGATTGTTCCAGGGGTTGAATACAAAAGTGTTTTAGCATCATTCAGGTCAACGGCACAAGAACTTGTGAAACAAGCGTTAGATAGATACGATGTCCCGCAACAAAAACATGAGGAATATATTCTTTGTGATGTTGTGGGGGTTGTGAATAGTTCTTCTCCAGATGAGAATGATAAAATCTTCAACAAAATACCAAAATGGCAGACAAAGTGTTGCCGAATTCTTTCAGATCAAGATCGGCCTCTGTTACTGCAGAACTTTTGGAGACCAGCCGATGGTCTTAGCAGACGATACGAATTACGTCGGAAATCTGATTTTTCAAATTGTATTGAAGGTGATGATACCTCTGGCTTGAATGAGAATGCTAGAAAAATTTCGATTTCGAAACTCAGACCAGGTGCAATACCATACGAACCACAAAGAAAAAGACATAACAAATTTGTTGATGATTTAAACTTAAATTCAAATATCAGGTCTCAACACTTAGTAGCTAAAAAGTTCGAGTGCAATAAAGTTTTAAACAGTCTAGATTTAGATGTTAATATAATATCTGATGGTTTGAGGACGCCAAAGGTGCAACAAAAACAAAAATATTCAGAACTGCCACCGTCTACATTACAGAGGCCCTTTCTACTAACAATCAGAGGATATGACGTACAAAAAGATCCCCTGTGTCATACAATATGCTCAAAAGATGTTATTTTATGCAATAATAAGACTTCAACGTCTGATTCTCAGAGAATTGTGCTACACGCGCCTGATATTCAACATCGTCACTGTTATCTTCATTTAAAACGGATTTCAAATTCTGTCGAGCGTCAGACATACACTTTTACTGTGGAAGTTGAAAGCACGCCTACGTCATCAGTCTGTATCAATGGTTATCCGGTCACTACACGGACAACCATGCATCCTGGTGATATTTTATCTCTAGGAAAATATTATATTTTTCTATTTAAAGATTTTTCATTAGGGCATGATATTCCCCTGCAGTTGCCATGGATCGGAATCGATGACGTATTTGACGATTCCGCGAGGCAATATGGAAGTTCAATGTCAAATTCACAAAGAGATTTTACTCTAGCCTTGCCACAAAATGTCGTTCCGCCGCTCCTTTTGTCACAAGATGACAACATGTCGGTTTCAACAATGGAATCCACCGGTGAAAGATTTAGATTCGCCTACTCTCGAGAGAAAGAGGACGATCTTATGAAAGCTATAGGTGCAATAATAAAACAGAACTATGCTGGTTTCCCTCTGGCACCAGCCTATTTGTATAGTATGTGTATTGAATATTCATGTAAACGATTCGATCTTCATCACATCAGGAACCTCTTGTTAAGAATTCTTGGAGTAGTTCGGGAAGGCGTTGGTGTAAGTAACCTTAACAACAAATGTTTATATGTTGTTTTTTTTTTGCCAATACAAGTGAATGAAAGGGTTTCTGCATGTGTATTAGGATGTAATGTTCCTGCTAGAAATATCTAACACATTGGCAAGTTCTTTCTACCAGGTTATATTTTTTGTCTTTATAGTGAATTCTGTCTTTGTACAATATAATAAATTGTGTAACCCACTTCCTTGGAATAATAAACCAGCCTGGTTCTTAGCCTGAATTATTTCAATAGTTGCTCTTTGATGAAAACTGTTTGAATTAAAATCTTAAAACATCAGAACTACAGTAGTTATCGGGTTCATCTATGGCTCTGTTGGACCAAAGACATTTAAACACATTAAAATTTAATGAAAACTAATGTCTCTGGTTAGTGCAAACTGTGACTGTTATATTAGTCCCAGGTACATACAAAAAAAAAGAACAACCAAGGGACAAGTTTGAAGATGCATAGTGTATATGAACTTTACTTGTATGTGATTCGATTTTACAAAGATATACAAGATATACAAAACAAAGAAGTGTTTGAACCACACGATGTTGGTTTGACTTAATGCGTAACACTTAAGGGTTAGAATCTGTCCTAATGTATAGCTAGATTTCTGAATGCACACGTTTTATTAGCATTTCAGCAATCCTGATATAATATGGTCAGTTGTCAACATAGATAAGTTGCTCAACCATAATATACTAGACAAATATTACATTTATATTTGAAAAAGAAAGAAATCTGGGTAGTTCATTAAGAATGAAGCATACTTATCTTCATTGTGGTCCGATTTCCATTTAAAGATCATAAATCAAGGTTATCTGCAAAAGATAAAGCGATGCAAGTAGCCTATAACTAGATGTTAAGCTGACTCCATAACGTAAGGAAACCTTAAACAGTTATAGTTGTCAGGAAACTGTTATTACAATGAAAAGATTTTTTACCTCTAAAACAAAAAATCAAATTACTGTAAAATATGAAAGTTCAATTTTCTGAAAATCTTAATTTTAGCAAAAATCGCGTTTGTTTTGTGGCTTTCTTGTTCATTACGTTTCACTGTTTGTAATGTTGTCTTCGTAGATTTTTTCCTCTTCTTTTTCCTACAATATTCGTTTGCCATATCGATGCATAATAGTGACTGAGAAAAATTGCAGCCGCTTCTTTTGTGCATGTAACATATCATGGGTGTATCTTTACCTACCACATACGATTTTTTGTCAAGTTAGTGAAACCCGAGTATAAATTCGATTCTAAGTATATTTTCAACATTTGTTAAAATAGACACCAACGCGAGGGGTAGATATTATATTGTTTCCGGACTATAGACTGTTTCATACTCAATTAACTCATTGTTTTGAAGTAAGCTTTAGATCTCTCAGTGAAATTAAATTCACATGTTAGAATCATATTATTAGTTATTTTTGCATGGTTTACCAAGAATAATTTTATGGTTTCACCAATATTAATTGTATTTACTAGCATTTTTGATATATAAAAGTGATATTTTTATATTTTTCTCGCATTAAAAAATCCTTTCCGTATTTGTGAATTATATGTATACATTATTTAATGGTACTGTCTCAATATTGTCATTTGTCAAAATATATGTCCGTATAATATTATTAAAACGATCAGATGGACATATACTAATATATATATTTTGACAAAGGACAAATTTGAGACAGAGTTGTTAAAATATTTTCGTTATTTAAATTGGACTATCTTACTTGTAAGATGTTCCCACGCTGATAACTAGATTTTATTCAAATTTAGGATAGTTTCTTTACATGTACTAAATTGTTAGGGAAAACAGAAATTAACGAAGATATAACATCATCGTATTTCTATAGTTAAAAGATTTTGTACCTTTAATTTACAGAATTTAAATTAAACGGTAAATCACTGGGTTGGAATTGAAATCACCATATATATCTGTATTTATACTGTGTTTTGATGGTATATTTCAGGAGACAGCCAAGTCCTTGTCCGAACAGAAATTTAATTGGTATGTATATGGGACACTGTAAATCGATCTGTTGAAATTGGATGAATTTCATTTCCGGGAATCTCATGAATTTCAGAATTTTCATTTCCGGGAATTTCTGTATTTCATCAAACATATCGTTTCCGAGATTTTTTAAGTACTACATTTATACATATAAATCTAAAAGATAGGAGTGCAATTTCTGTACAAAGACATGTATAAAGATGTTTCTGTTAAATGTTTCATATCTAGAAGGAGTATTAATGACTAGGTGTACAAACATAATACAATTGTGAAACTATATGGCCATTTTTCGAAAACTTTGTAAACAATTATAAATGTATTCTGTTTATGGATCTTCTCCAATCTCCCGTGCTGAACACAACCAATAAGTGAACCTGGATCATATGCATTTGTAGACATTTGAATATCGTATTTCTTTTGTAACTGTGCTAAATTACAACGTTTTATAGAATGCAATACAATTTTCATCTGCTCAAAACCCTCCTTCAGTTTCTCGTGATAAACAGGACTTAAATGTTGTATGAACCTAGATGAGATATTTAGAATTCTCGGTAATGATGTATAAACCTTGCAAATCATTGTTATAAAAATCCCTGAAATGATATATAAAAATTCCCGGAAATGAAAACATTTTTTACCGGAAATGATATGCTAATTCCCGGAAATGAAAATCTTCGGTTGAAATTGTATATTTCTATAATTTAAATGTAAAAACAAAAGGAAAGGGCAATAAAGTCTTAATTATGTCCGAAATTGACATAAGTTCAAGTTAAGGGTTAAAAAGTACATTTGCAAAACCCTAATATTAACAAATTCAAAACATTTTGTAATTGTCCACTTCAATGTTGCCATAGATGAACTAGATATTTTGAACTAGAAAATTATGTGCGCAACATTTAAGAAACAGAATTTGTTTTTGTTATATATATCAAGACTTGCTGTTTTTTTAATACACTCCATTTGTACTTGACAAACATAACGCTGTTTGTCCATAAGACGAAGAAAGAAAATTATAACGTGAAGGAAAAATACGACATATATGATTTTGACCGAAAGTCAAGCTTCCACCATGAAACACCTCTTATATTGTCCAATAGAATTAGACAGATCACTAAAGATCATTAAACCTGTTTGAAATGACTGAAATTAAATAAAAATTTGACACAAGTGGCAAAGCCACTGTAAAACACAACTAGCTGAATGAGCCATCGCATAATATATAAATATTTCTCAATATGGCTAATTTTGTGGAGAAATCAAAATGTAACTACACCTACGCATGCTACGGAAACGTCAGCTCTTTGTATTTTATGCATTGCGTTTTACATCTATTTTGTCAACTTATTTCTATACTGTTGTTTTAATTTTTGTAGCGGACTAGTCAAAAACAAGAGAAATTCATCCGTTTCAGAGGATTTTCTGAGATATGCTGTTAGATGGATGGCAAACTGTGTTCAACTGATTCTGTTTTTAAGGAAACATAACTTTAAACTTCCATTTGTCGGTAAAAAATCATCCGACGATGACCCACAATCTGCGTTCAGAGACCTTGCATCAGGTTTAGAAGAAATAGTAGTTTTCTGTTTCCAACAAGCTATATATGCAATCACTAAGGTATGTCAATTACACATATTTCAAGTTGACTGCCAAATGTTAAAATTGATATTCTTGAATTTGAAGAAATAGATGAATTCGAAGAGGAGTACATCAACAAGAGTTTGCCAAAGCAAAAGCAATGTCTTCATATCATTGTCAGAGTATAGACTGTTTAACACAGTGTTTTGAAGTAATGTTTAGACCTCTCAATATATATATACAGTCATAGGCTAGAACGATTATAGTTTTCGCATAGTCTGCTATACTTTGTTCCTTTGGTAATTTGCTGCAATTGTTTTTTTACTGCAGATTTTTACTTGCCATCTTGAGAAGTAGGTCGTTATCTCTTTTTCCAACATACAGTTTTGAATAACTAAATACCAAAGTTACTGTGAATTTGATTTTGGTTTTGAAATGACCAAATATGTGCCAAGAGCTGCTCAAATAGACTAGATATTACGATATTTCCCTGAGAGGCAAATTGACCCCCCTCCAAACTGTGCAGATTGTTACAAGAGCTGTACCCTTTGATTTCTTAAGTACGCTGCATTTTCCAACAGCGATGGGATGACAATGCTATCAAACTCGGTTTTATATTATTGTTTATCATTTAAAACTGTAAAAAGATGACGTTAGTCATTCATTAAACTGGTTGATTTAGGTATACATGTAATAAATAAGTTTTGTGCAAATGAAAAACCATTGAGTGCCTCCAATTCGGACAGTTAAATTATCATCTAAATTTTCCACATATTCAGATAGTTAATTTTACATTACAAAAGTTTATTTGAAAGCAGTTCTGCTATACCTCATTTAAAATGAATTTTAAAAAGATTAATATATGTTAAAAGGCCAAAATTTAAAATATTTCACCTTACACCTGAAATCAGAATTGATATGTGTGTAGTTAAATAATATCTTTGTAATGAATTTAAACTAAATAAAATATATATGAAAGATGTAATTGTTGCATATTATATATGTAGGGAAAAAATCACAATTGAAAACGAAAATACAGAAATTACTTGGGGAATTATGATCCAAAGAATGTCAAATACAAAATTAACATACGATTATTAATAATTATACAACTATATAATTATGCTCTTTCAAAAGTATAATTTAATTGGCATCTTCAGTACATTTTACCTAAAACGAAAATTTTAATCTCTGTGGATTTACTTGTTCTGTGTGTCTTTACACCCTGGGGTTCCAGACTAAGCACACAACAAATGACTTAATAGTTGAGAATCATTATATGATTCATAAGAGACCATTGGTAGTGTTTATACAACACGATTTGGAAAGTCACATTTCTTCATTTGGCATTATTATTGGCTGTCGCAAATTTGCAATCATTCATTACTTTCAAACTACTAATATAATCTATTATAATAAATCTCCCACTGTTATATCACCTTTGCCCTGTATTATGGGTGACAATAATTTAGACAACCTCTATGATTCCAAATTTGACTTGGATAATCATTATAGAATTTCTTGATACCACCAAATAAGACTATGACTTTAATATCCACCTTTGAGTCTCTAGGTACTAACAAATAAGGCTATCACTATATGATATCCACTTTTGACCTGTATAGGAGAGGTTTAGATACACCCAAATAAGACTATCACTATGATATCAAATTTTGACCTGAAATTACTCTGTAATACAGAGGCTCTGGATCAAACTTAGTAGTAAGTCTTCCACGGAAGACATGTGTCGCCTGCGTAATAACACTAAAAGTAAGTTATGTCAAACAAGAAGTGTTCATGCAAGAGATCCAAGACTGTTACACATTATAGGTCCCATACTGATACTCCATGCCAAATTGCAGAAGTCAGGGATATGTGGTGTCTGAGAAAAATGTGACAGAAATTTTCAAGACTCGAAAAATATTCTAAGTTCAGTCAAACAGGAAGTGGGTATGCCATAGATTCAAAACTGTATTACACGGTATAGGTCCCCATACTGACACTCCATGCTAAATTACAGAAGGCTGGTAATTGTGGTTCCTGAGTAAAATGTGATAGAAATTTTTTGTGTCCCCTAATTGACAAAAATATTCTAAGTTCCGTCAAAAAGTAAGTGGCCATGCAAGAGATACCAAACTTTATTACACGATATAAGTCCCCATACTGATACTCCATAATGAATTGTAGAAGGCTGGGATCTGGAGTTCCTGAGAAAAATGTGACAGAAATTTTCAAGACGCAAAAAATATTCTAAGTTCCATCAAACAGAAGTGGGCATGCGAGAAATCCAAAACTCTGTTACACGGTATAGGTCCCCATACTGATACTCCATGCCAAATTGCAGAAAGCTCGGATACATAGTTCCTGAGAAAACTGTGACAGAAATTTTTGTGACGCCGACGACGCAAGACGACAGATAGTGATCCCTATATGTCGCCACTGCGTGAACGCAGGCGACACAATAAGACTGTTACTATGATATCCACTTTTGACTTGTGTTAGAGAGGTTCTGGATACTATCAAATAAGACTATCACTATGATATCCACTTTTGACCTGTATTAGAGAGGTTTAGATACCACCAAATAAAAATATCACTACGATATCCACTTTTGACCTGTAATACCTGTAATAGAGAAGCTCTGGATACCAACAAGTAAGACAGTCACTATGATATCCACTTTTGACCTGTATAGGAGAGGTTTAGATACCACCAAATAAGACTGTTACTATGATATCCACTTTTGACCTGAATTAGAGAAGTTCTAGATACCACCAAATAAGACTATCACTATGATATCCAATTTTGACCTGCAATAGAGAGGGTCTGGATACAATCAAATAAGACTGTTACTATGATATCCACTTTTGACCTGAATTAGAGAAGTTCTAGATACCACCAAATAAGACTATCACTATGATATCCAATTTTGACCCGTAATACAGAGGCTCTGGATACAATCAAATAAGACTGTTACTATGATATCCACTTTTGGCTTGTCTTAGAGAGGTTCTGGATACTATCAAATAAGACTATCACTATGATATCCACTTTTGACCTGTATTAGAGAGGTTTAGATACCACCAAATAAGACTATCACTACGATATCCACTTTTGACCTGTAATAGAGAAGCTCTGGATACCATAAAATAAGACTGTTACTATGATATCCACTTTTAACCTGAATTAGAGAAGTTCTAGATACCAACAAATAAGACTATCACTATGATATAAAATTTTTACCTGCAATAGAGAGGGTCTGGATACCATTAAATAAGACTTTCACTATAATTTCTACTTTTAACACCTATAAGAGAGGTTCTGGGTACTATCAAATAGGACTATCACTACGATATCCACTTTGACCTGTATAAGATAGATTTTTAGATAATAAGACTGTTACTATGATATCCACTTTCGACCTCAATTAGAGAAGTGCTAGATACCATCAAATAAGACTATCAGTATGATATCCAATTTTGACCTGTAATAGAGAGTCTCCGGATACCAAGTAAGACTGTTAAAATTATTTCCACTTTTGCCTTGTGTTAAAGAAGTTCCGGGTACCATCAAATAAGACTATTACAAAGGTATTCACTTTTGACTTGTGTTAAAGAGGTTCAGGGTACCATCAAATAAGACTATTACCATTATATCAGTTTTAACCTATTTTATAGACGTTCTAATTACCTAAAATCACTATGATAAACACCTTTATTAGAGAGGTTCTGAATACCACAAAAAAAGAGACTATTTCTTTGATATTAGCATTGACCCGTTTTATAGACTCTCTGGACATCACGAAATAAAACTATCATTGACCTGTATTACAGAAGTCCCGAATAGCTCCAAATAAGATTTTCAATTTTCCAGTTTGATTTATGATTGTTGACGATCCCGCATCAATGACCAGGAAAGATACATGGATGTAGCATTGTTATACATTAAGCAAAGAATTCCACTCAAACAGGTGCTAGGGGCTGCCCTGAACTTACTATGAGGTGTGACCAAGGCTCATTGTTGAAGTCCTCCTGGTGACTTCAAGATGAAGAACAACAATAAAATGTTGCTCTTTGCTTAGATATACCGTGTATTTGTAGAGACTTTGTCTCATTTGCATTTACTCCATTTCATTTCGTTGTTTATTTCACTATGTTACCACTTCCTATACCTGTATAAGAGATGTGCTGGATACTACTTTAAGTTCCCTTTTTGAAAAATATTTTAGCCATTCGTGACATTTTGATCATACAATGTTTTGGTCGTTACATTGACTTCAAAAGTTTTCCCACTTCAGGTGTGTACATTGTGTACTATACATATGTATCATAGATTATTTAACACAAACTTATCGAACAAATTCTCAAATTAAATCTTGATATAAAAATTGCAGAAATGTGACGAACTGAACAATGTTAAGTCAGGATAAAATGCGAATCTTTAAACGTACCTTGGATAAGATGCTCAATGTCCTGCTATTGACAATCTTCATTTTAATACCAGATACTTGACAACCGTCTCTATGACAATATTTTCTGAAATAATTTTGTGTTCTTTTTAATACTGTACTAAAATTCGCATTGCTTTGTCAATTTTAGAACAAAAAATATACTTAAAATATATGTACTCGCATGTATGGTATGTATCAACTTGTTGGCTGATTTGTCATTCCTTTTAGACCCTTTGTGTAACTAGATCTTAAATTTATTTGTTTTTTTCCCTCAATATGTTTAGATTTTATCCGTAACGAGACAATAACCGTCGAAATTGCTACCTGTAAAACCGTAGCATTTCTGTATGTTGTTATTTTTTTTCATGTACGAAATATGTGTATTACAATTGATATTTCACAAAAATTTTACATTACTCTCTTGAACAATCTTACCTGGACAATCTTTTAGTGTTTCTTTTTATTACCTGCGTCACCAACGGTAACCGCAGGTCTAGGAGCCGCTCGACTCCGTCCGTCCGTCCGTCCGTC
>MJUU01047858.1:38154-49768 GCA_002080025.1 Modiolus philippinarum | reverse complement strand
ACTACATACTCGTGCATATCGAACAAGTTGTGAAATGTAGACCCCGTAAGAAGGGGCTAACGGAACATCGCCGTCGAGATGGGGGAAATTGACTATAGGGAATGAGAAATCATGCCTTTTATCATAAACCTTAGTGTTCAACTTTCCTAGATTTATTGATATATCAAGATCAAGAAAAGGAGTATAATCACTGCTGCTATTGGATTTATCTAAAGTAAGTGCTGCAGGATAAACTTCATCTGTAAATTTAGAAAATTCAGGATTATTTAAAGCCAAAATATCGTCCAAATATCTATATGTATTGTTAAATTTATCCACTAAATGCTGTTTAGAAGGGTCTTTTTGAATTTTTGCCATGAATTGTGACTCGTAGCAATAAAGAAATAAATCTGCTATGAGAGGTGCACAGTTGGTACCCATAGGAATACCTATTTTTTGCTGATAGACTGTATCACCGAAACGAACAAAAATATTATCAAGAAGAACTTTTAATGCTTTTATCATATCCTGACAAGTCCAGTTGGTATATTTGTCATGTTTGTCGTCACTGAAGAACGATTTAAATGTATTGCAACAAATGTAAGTACACCCTGATTTTTGATCAAATACGAAAATTTCTCTTTGGTGAGTGTATGCGGTAATGTAGTATAAAGGCTAGAAAAATCATAGCTATCGACGGAGGTGTATGCTTCATTAACAGATCGAAGTCTTTCCAAGACTTCTACCGAATTTTTAACACTCCAAAAGTAGTTAATTCCACTGTATTCATAACATTTGTTGCTAAAGTTGATGACGAGATTTTTTATGGTAGTAAGTGCACTGGTCAATAAAACAGAAATATGTGTAGTTGAACATTTACTTGAAGCCGAAATAAAACGAAATTTGAAAGGATTTTTGTGTAGTTTAGGAAGCCAATACATAGCAATGCTTTTATAATTAGAAGTTGCTTTAAGTTCAGCTGTAGCTATCATGTGATCATCAATCATTTGTGTTTCTGTTGACGTGGTAGCTTGAAATGTACTAGAATAATTGGTAATTTCATTCCAAAGCACCTCGATGTAATACTTACGTCAAACAACGACCACATTATTGGCTGCTTTATCTGCCGGAACAAATATATACTCTTTTTCCAATTCTTTTAACTTCTGTTTGATTTTTGAAATAGCAGGAATGGTATTCTGCTGCTTATAATGTGTTTCAAAATGATTTATTCGGATATCAACAACTTCCATGCATTTGTTAATGAAAGTGTCTAAAGATTTTTTATCCGCATTTTCTCTTGTACACCACTTTTTATAGAAAGACATGACGGCTTTTTTAATTACCTCACGACAGTCCTTCCAAATAATTTTTGAAGGAGGACGATATTTGGGTCCTTTTTGGAGAAAAGTTTTTACCTCTCGGTCCTGGACGATGTTTAGGTCTCCTGTAATAACATGACCACTAGGTTCATATCGAAACTTCGAGCTTGCACAATTTCAGGTCAAGGGTGAATTTTGATTAATTTCAGGATTTTTCGTAACTGATGAATAATTAAAAATAAGGTCTCTTGTAGGTTTTTTGTAAGTATATGAAACAATGAGTGGTTCCATATTATCAAAATAAGGAGGAATAAGTTTGATAATTTTTGAGTCTCTAAATATACTAGATATAAACGAATACACAGTCCTCAATTTAGTCTACTAAGTTGTGACCAAAACCAATTAAAATTTGAGAATGGTCACCAAAACACAATAGTTGGTGGCTAACTGGCCACAGAATGTTGGGAAAAACTCAATTTGTGTTTTGAATTCGCCACCAAAATCTAGAATTGGCTATTAAAATTTTAAGGATGGTGGCTAAACTGACGACCTTGAATTAAATCCTACTTTGAAGGCTGATACATGTTATAGTTCTGTTGTCGCAAATACATACCAGACATTGCTGTTTGCAACTTTTAGTCTTATTGTTTCCGTATTCCGATGTAACCTGATTTTGATCTGTATCAGACATTTTTATATTCACTTTTACTCTATTGGTGGCCTCAAGTTCAACAATAAAAGCGTTGTTCCTTTGCTTTACTTTACCATGTATTTGCAGAGACTTTGTCTTGTGTGCATTTACCCATATCCCTTCATTGCTTATTTAGGGTTTAAACCAATGATAATATCAATAAACCTATTTCACATTACAGCAATATATTCCTAATAAACCAACTAGTAAGTTGCAACTAGTAAGATATTAACGGTGTAATACATTACAAAACCTTAAACATTGGAATTTAAGCATATATATATATATATATGAATGAACAGATGCCGGAAGACTAAATGTTTCATTCAGTCTCAGACACATTATGTATACGATGGAAGGACTGTTTTGCCTGATTTGATCTTGTAAGAATAGTTTGTGTCCATCATCATTAATTTGTCTCTTTTCTGCATTTTATAGGCACTAGACCATCAATGGTTCCAGTTTTAGGCACCACCGCAAAGTCTCAAAATAATCCAGTCTTTTCCATTGGAATAACAAAAGGAGAGAAAGGTTTAGGACTTGGTTTGATAGATGGTTTGGTGAGTTTTATTTTTTAAAGTTTTATTATTCCACCTTACTATTTACAGAATATTTATAAAAGTATAAATTGGTAATATAAAGATACATAAATGTTTTATTCAAAGTTGGTAGAATTTATCGACTTTTCTATCAAACGTTAGCTTACAAACTGACTAAGTTACTGTCCTTTATAAATTGTAGTACACACCATTACGACTTGCGGGTATATATATAAGAAAGGTTTTACCGGATAGCCCTGCTGCAGAGAATGGTAAAATACAAGTAGGTGACCGTTTACTGTGTGTAAATGGGAAAAGCATAGTTGGAGCGGACTACCAAAGGTAATTGAATTGAATGTGTAGATTAACAATTTCGTTTTTATCAATGTTTATTTTTTATATTATTTCCTACCATGGTAGTTGTATGACCTTATTTCTTAGTCTGAAATTCCAAATGATCACGATTTTTAGTTTTTGAATTGATGGCTTATTGTACAATATTGACTTTATATAGAATATCATTTTTAAATGTGCCATTTGCTTCAGATTAACATATTAATTCAAAAGGATCACCTGAAATACTCACTAATTTTCACAGTTAATTCGTATCTCTCGTTTCAGTGCTATGAAACTGATCAGAGCTGCTGGAGAACAACTGACACTTCTTGTGGCAAAAGGAAATGAGTCTATTGCCACCAAAATATCATCATCAAGTTGCTGAACAATGTAACGAAGTAAACTTCGATATGAAATATTGTATAAACACTGGGTTTATTTGGTTGTTATGAAACATGTATTTACAATACTTTACTTGAAATTAGCATCACCTACTGTTTGCTAACGAGGCCCTACAGTTACACATTGATATTATGAATACATGTATACAATTAATTTTGAAACTACATAAGATCTGCGGATACATTCAAAGCATAGATTTAAGAAGTAATTTCAACATTTTTAAAAATCTTAATCATTAGGGTGCCATTTCAAAGGATAGTTTAAAACACAGAATAAGTAATAAATAAGGTTATTTTTTTCTCAGGTAAAAAATGCAATAAATCGAATAATGGATCTCAGGTGCTGATGATTCATTTGTTGTATGTTTCTGTAATACTTCTGTGCAATTATAGTGCTTTTATTGCTTTTATAAACAATCTCTTCACAGAACCCCCTTTTCACAAATTGTTTGTTATTTAATCACGTTCATGGTCATTTTAAATATTTTATTGTTTCACTACATTTACTCAGAGACATATATTACCTGTAATTATATTTCTTCTCTGATTAACTCTATATTCGTCATGTTGTATCCCATTATAGGTAACATTACAGTTATGCTAAATGTTGATTTACCGATGCCAGAAATGTTTACACAAATACCGTTAGTAGAATACTCACAACATTTCGTATCACAACAGTATTTTGTAACGTTATAATGTTGCAGTATTAGCAATTTCGATGAATTACCCAATCAGCATTAACATCATTTCATTTTTTATAGAAAAATCATTTTATACAAAAGACGGGTAAATGCTCAGGTGTGTGTATGTGTCATCTCATTTCAGTAATTGGCATATGATCCATTCATATCTAATATCAAAGATGTAGACAAACGAAGACATTTACTAGAATTGCCAGTTATTTGCGGCAATTTAATTTACATGGCAAATCTACGCAATGTGGATAAAATTGCTTATTCAGGGGTTTTCTTATGACGTAATATCAAATGTTGATATTTATAAATTGATATTTTGTTTTATTTATTTCTTTTATTATGTGTTTGATATTAAAATTTTCTGAAATTTTCATGTTGTGTATTTTATGGGTTAAAATATTACGAGTACCAAGAGTACAGGAGCAGTATGAAACAACAGCCAATTCCCTCACCACTTCACGGGTTTTTAGTTAAGATAAATCAAAATTACCCAACAGAATTTGCAAGAGCCAAAGTTCGTGAGGCAAAATTAAGAAACCACCGGAAAAATTGTCAACCGCAATGTTCCTGAATTAGTATACTGGTAGCTCCTATCTTCGTGGTACGTAGCTACGTAGTAACGGTGACGTCACAGTTAAAAATTTGGTTGAAATGAACGTGAATACCACGAAGAAGTGGAACCCACGGAGAAGTGAGATGAGAGTATACAGGCACTTCAAATGAAATGATGGGTTAAACTGGTTTTATGACGCGCCAATTCTCCCCTTCCATTGTGGCAGTGTCCGGTAACAACTCAACAGCAATTGCCATTGAAAGGTCCGGTAACGGTTAAAAGAAACGATCACCCCAGTATTAACAAAGAATCTTGAATCAGAGCTTGGACAGAAACTTCAAATTGCAGAAACTTCAAATTTTTTCCATAGTTGCTTGTCAAAACTGGGAGGACCCGAGATCATCACCGTGATCTCACGCGACATAAAAAATAAACAAACGAAATATTAATTCGTTGCAAGGCCTATATTTGCAAATACAAATAGATGGTAAACATTTTTTGCAGTTACACACAAGGATTACCATTTCTTTATCTCTATGGCGAATCAATGTGTTTTCGTCTGCACCAGAAGAGGAGTGTTCTTTTAGAGAAAGCAGTGGTCACATCAGTCAAAATGTATCAGCACTGTAAAAAAATCTTTCCTGCATAAATTAAGCCAATACAGAGAGCTTTATCCTGCTAAAATTTCGTAATAGTAGGATGGAATAAGTAAGAACTAGTGAGTTAAGTTAGCCAATTTTCTTGATTTTCATTGTTCTGACGCTCGTTAATCATCGATAACTGTCATTTGTTTATTGGACGATTTCTCGATAATTTGACGACCTTTTACACGAGAAAACAACCCTTCATGCAATTTTTACCCCCTTTTGATTATGATTTCATTGTTGTAATGTTGTATCAGCTTTTTTGCGAAATTTTTAGAATACTTTTATGTTGAGTAAATCAAAAGTTACAGCCGAATGTCGTTGCCAGGACACAATACAATACTATACAATATAAATTATTTTAAAGCCAAAATTTAGGATCAAAATCAAAGACCATCAATACTGCAAAAACAAGTGCATCATAAAAACAAAAGTGATCTCAAACCGTAATATGGCAAAATAAGTGTAGCTTATCAATGACTTTTAAATCATAGCTCATCAATATGGCAAAAACAAGTAGGGGCCTAGAGCATATCGAAAAGGGATAAAAAAAATTGAACATTATTACGGCAGAACAAGTGTCAAGTAGGGATTAAAACAGAAGTCCAACAAAATGGAAAATAAAAATAGCATACAGACAAAATGGATCAAATCAATAAACCATCAATATGACAAAACAATGTAGGATGGATCGAAATCAAAGCCAATCAATACGGCAAAATATGTAATTAAGTATACAAAATACGATTAATAAGGATCGAAATCATGGCTAATTTACAATTTAAAACAAGTACAGCATAGCATCAAGAAGGGTCAAAATCAAAGCCAATCAATATGTCAAAACAAAGACATATAAAACAATGTTGTTATGTCTGTGGTCAAAACAAATACAGCAAATCATTTAGAGTGACTGAAATCACAACCAATACTACACAACAAAATAAATACAGCAAAGCATTTAGAGTGACCAAAATCACAACCAATACTACACCAATATTACACACCAAAATAAATACAGCAAACTATTTCAGGGATCAAAATCCTGTTTGATCAATATGGCAAAACAAGTACATCATAGCATTAAGGGACGGACCATTTAACTTGAAGGGGGGGGGGCTATGGTTTTTTTCTAAAAAAATATTTTGGATCTGATTTTATGTGAAAAAAATATTTTGGCTGCCAAAATGATGAAAAAAAATTTTCTGAATGAGGCTTTCTGCCCCAAAAAATAATGTTAATTTTGAAAAAAAATATTTTGTTGATACGCGTGTAAAAAATAAATAATTTGTTTCGCGCGAAGCGCGAAAAAANCCCCCCCCCCCTTCAGGTTAAATGGTCGGTCCCTAAGTAGGAACAAAATCATAGCCAATCACTATGGCAAAACAAGTAGAGCATACCATAAAGATGGACCAAAATCATAGCCCATCACTATGGCAAAACAAGTAGAGTATACCATAAAGATGGACCAAAATCATAGCCCATCACTATGGCAAAACAAGTAGAGCATACCATAAAGATGGACCAAAATCATAGCCCATCAATATGGTAAAACAATTACAGCATACCGTGAAGATGGACCAAAATCATAACCCATCACTATGGCAAAACAAGTACAGCATACCATAAAGATGGACCAAAATCATAGCCCATCACTATGGCAAAACAAGTAGAGCATACCATAAAAGCGGACTAAAATCATAGCCCATCACTATGGCAAAACAAGTAGAGCATACCATAAAGATGGACCAAAATCATAGCCCATCAATATGGCAAAACAAGTACAGCATACCGTTAAAGGGCTAAAGATAAAAGCCCATCAAATATACCAAAACAATGACAGTATACCAATTAGAGGGATCGTAGTCAATCGTACAGGGCAATGCAAAGGATTCAAAAAATAGATAAAAACATAGAATGCAAGAACTCCACGCAACTGTCAAGAGCTCTTAAAACAAACTGCGCAAATAGATCAAAAACTCAGATTGTATGAACTCAACGCAAAAGGAGTGGAACAGAGGCTCTAAAGACAAATTGCGAAAAAAAAACAACAAAACAGCACAGAAGGCAAGAACTTCATGCATTTGGAATGGGACGCATGCTCTAATAACAAACTGCACAAAAAATATAAATAAAGCACAGAGAGTAAAAACTGGGTTACTACACATAATAGGAGTGTGATATAGGCTCTAAAAACCAAACTCTACAGAATAGAAAAAAAACACAGATGTCAAGAACACAACACAAGAGGAATGGGATATAGGCTCTAGAAACACACTGAACATTAAAAGAACAAAATCATAGGCATTAAAGACGAACTACACAAAAATACACTGAACAAAAGCACAGACAGCAACAACTCCACACAATATGAGGGGGCATAGGCTCCAGAAAACAAACTGCAAAAAATAAAAGCACAGAGAGCAAAAACTTTACATAGTAGGATTGGATATAGGCTATGGAAGACATACTGCACAGAAAATAAAACAAATGCACTGGACATAGGCTCTAGAAGACAAACTGTACAAAAACGGAACAAAACCACAAACAGCAAGAACTACACCACAGGAGTGGAACATAGGGTATGTGTTGATGTTTGAGCCTCTGTAAGTATTCTGTGCAATATTTTTACCCACTCTATTATAAACCTATTCTGTAGATCTCTATGTTACCTATGCAAAATATAAGCAATACTTCCCTTTGAAAACTCTGTTTTTTGAAGTTTTGTTTAAAGCTTATTTGACAACTAAGGTTTGGAATGCATTCTTAGTAAACCTGAATTATATGAAGTATGACTACTACTACATTATTACTTCAATATTCAAGGCAAAGAAACGCCTGCGAATCCATGAAAGAACGTAGGACTGATACTTTGTACAGAATCATTTCAGAACAAATAAACCTTCACATAGCTGAAATATGCATACATTTAGAGAATTCAAACATCATTGATATAACTTGAAATATCACCATTCTTTCTTTGTATGTATGTCTTGAATGAAAGGATATGGAGTAAATGCACATGAGACAAAGTCTCTACAAATACATGGCTAAAAAACAAGCAAAGGAACAAGACTTCATCTTTTGAGTGTTTTCATTTTTCTTTTCTGTGCCGTACTCATGTCATGTCCCTGTTTTTTGTTTTTGTTTTTGTTTTTCCAATGTTGCCATTGTCCTTGGATTATTTGTTTCAGATTGATGGTTCAGTTTTCACTTACTTTGTATGTTATCACCCTGAAACCTGTCTAAATACACAAGATTCAGATTATATAGAATAATACAGTCTGTAAGTCTCGTTCAATTTTGAAACATCCGGGCACATAAATTGTACCAAGAAGTTGCATTTTGCACAAATATCTGACGTTTCAAACAAAGTTTGAACATCCTAATACTCTGACGTCATGTTTTGGTGGGGAACGTTTAGAATATCATGTTTACCGTGAATTCTCGGAGGTCACATGACGAGACTTACAGAGCCTATTATACAATATGACCTTTCTGCATGATTAATTTAAGGTTAATTCAGGGTTTGTTTAGTCTGGTTTTAATTGTTTATCATTTTTGATTTTAACTTTGAGAACTTGGATGTATTGCAGTACAGTGCACCCTCCATGTATCGCCAATTTTTGGACAAGGCTAATTTTTGGTGAAATTAAGAGAGGGTGTTAAAAAGATCAAGGGAATTTTAAATATGAAAAGTACTGATTTTCTGAAAATAGACCTTTGAAATGAATGGTGAAAAGTGGGGGACTGCCATTTAAAAGGGGCATGATAAAGACGGAGCACTGCACTTTTGTGTAAATTGTGCTTATGGATAAATAATCTACAATCCTATCAATGTAAAATACTGCACACAAAATCTTCAGATAGTATGAATTTATTGGAAAACATAGAGCATAAATCACTAGCACTCTGAGAAAAATGAGTAAAATCAAGTAAATAAATAAACTTCTATATATAAAACATGTATATAACAAATGTAAGTACATCATCATTAGAAAATCTAACACACTATTAACTCACAATTTTATACAAATGTTTTGTAAATCATAATATATACATTTGTTTAATATTAAGTTCAGATTGAATAAGTTTAGTAATCATGGTTATTAACCCAGCATAGACATTGTCTTGGTTCATTACTCTGTCATAAAATTAATCTGGATTTTGTATAAAAATAACAATGTCATGGTTATGGTAATGAAGTTATATAAATTTATGAACTTGAACATATAAATTATAATAAATTTAACTTGTTGCTTTCCTGATAAAACAACATTCTTATAAGTCATAATAGGACCCTAAAATGGTCTTTAATTATTCAGTGGCCATGTCAAATATAGTATAATAAGAAATCATGGAAATCTCACTTAAAAAAGGATGATTAATGTATTGAATATATTTTTGCAGAAGACAAAAGGTTGCGAAAATAACCTTTAAAAATGGTTTCCAAATCAATCACCCATTCCTGAATCCAAGATATCAATAGGAACAAGTAATTTTACAAATATCTGGATATTAAACACCTCTACATTTTCCGACTCTGATGTGACAAATATTGAGGCAACTTTTGATATTACTTGTAGAAATAGAAGCAGATACTGATAATAAGACAATCTTTTTTCTTCATCAAACTTTAACCCAAAACTAATAAGAATTCTTCTACTGTAAACCGGCAAATTTAAGTAGCAGTTTTATTTTCATGATTTTCGCGTTTAAAATGGAAGCGAGAAAAATGAAACGGCGCTAATACACCTGTCTATCATTGAAGGCAATGGTCAACAATTTCAAAACTGCATGAACTAAAATCCTGTTAATTTACTGCAAAATAAAGACAGTGCAAAAATTTACCTATTTACAGTATCCAGAATAGATCAAGATACAACTGGTTTTGAAGATGTTATAAAAAGTTGATTCTTGCATGAAAATACATCCTGCCTTTAGTACTAATACAGAATGTAATGTAATCAAATATAATTAAATATAAGTAAATATAACTATATATGAAATGTATTAAAAGACACTTTAAATACTGCATCTTTGCAACATTTGTAAATATATTAACATGAACTGCAAAATAGATTTTACTAAATTACAATTACTGGTTTTTAATTACTTGATCAATTCGTAGAAAGTATTACAGAGTGATGGGAGATTAACAGGTGCCCTTTATATATATATATATATCGTTGAGTATAAATTTAAAATAAAATAACTATCTAAAAATTATTGTTATCTTCAAGTCAACAGACATCTACAAAAATAACAGGAAATGAAGGCAATATTCCAGGCAGATATATTGTACAAATATTACATTAATACAATGTTCTTATCAATTTTACTGACTTGTCATCATACTAAATTGACATTTGTATTTCAAAACTATATAAATCATTATAATTATAATCAAAATTACAACAAAAAGGACTGCACACAAATTAACATCATCTAACAAAATACAATAATATTCAGTCTACCAAACAATCATCTCATTTGTAAAGTAGCAGTGTTTTTTCACCTTTTTGAGACTGGATACAGGTCCCTTTAACTTGGGAAAGTGTTTGGGAAAATACAAAAATGTATTGCCTCAGGTATTCCATGCATTTAAATCGCACCATTATAGAGAGTATTCCAAACATTGTTTACATTGTAAAAAGACCAATTTCAAATATTTACCTGGGTTTACTTACTGTTAACAAACTTATTTTCGGGGCTACTTTATTTCGCGTTTTGTCGCTCCTGGTGAGGTTCGCAGAGATTAATTTTCGTGATTTTCTTCTCTGTTGATGCTTTTATAAAAGGATATGGACTATTCGCGACGATTTATTTTCGCCATATTTTCATGCACGCAAAAGTCGCGAAGATAAATCGCTTGCGAAAATAAGTTTGTTTACAGTATTATAACTAACAGCAGTGCTATATTGGGAAAATTGGTCATGTTTTGGGGAAATAAAAGTACATTTCACTTTGGGACTGGGTCCTTTAAATGTATCTAAATTTGATAGAAAACAAGAACTGTCGCCGAATGGCAGCCAAAGATACCCCCCGCTAATTGAATCCTGAATCGATATGGTAAGTGCAAAATTAAGTTGGTGTGGACACAATACAGGTGTGGACACAGTACAAGTATGGACACAGTACAAGTATGGACACAATACAAGTATGGACACAATGATATAATCTTCAAGAAAAAACTTTTCCAAAGGGTTCCAATGAAAACACTGTCTAAATCAGACAAATATAAAATTCACCTTTTTTTCAGCCTATTTGACATTTTACACATCTACATATAGTGTTCTTCCTTTGTCTAAAGTTTCATCAAAATCCTTCAAGTGGATTAAGAGGAGTTGTGCGTATGAGGTAACCCATACATGGGGAATCAACGAAAAGTCAAAGTCGGATTATCTCCCCTTCCTGGTTTCAGACAATAATTATATTCCTTCATGCACATCTC
>MJUU01047858.1:8929-21932 GCA_002080025.1 Modiolus philippinarum | reverse complement strand
AAAATTGACATCATGGGGCCTCTTGTTTGCACCAAGACCAATATCGAAAATCCGAAAGCTTATTGCACATCTGCACACTATATGCAACAATTCTACAACAAAATTAAATCCCTAAATCCAAAAATGTAGGAGGTGTTCGAGTCACAAGAAAAGTGTGACGGACGGATGGACAGACGGAGGGTATAACATTATCCCTGAACTTTCTTCGAAAGTGCGGGGATAACAACAATAAAATCTCTTTTCTATCGTTATGATATAGCAAAATTAATTAAGGATTTTGTTATCATGTAAATACCGGTAACACATATAGTTTATGAGAATTATAAGTTGATAATGTTCTTCATGTATATATTATTGTCTTGTATATTTATCAATACAGTTAAAATCAGTAGTCCTAATCTAACAATTTCACTGAATATTCTTGTTTACACTTACTTAAAAAGTCCTAGAAATGAGAACAAGTGGAATAAACTTGATGTTGAAAATAATGATATGAGAGCAACTCCGTATGTCCATGCTATGGACGTCTGTAATTTTGTCCTGGACAAACACAACATCCACCATGTCCCTATCATACTGGGTACGATGACTAACTATAAAACAACAAGAATATGTGTCTAATGGACACAATGCCCTGCCTCACAACTATTTTGAACAATGTGCTATATTCATGATCAGGCATGAAGTTGGTTTCATGGGTATATTTTTTAGATGATTTCTGTTTAATCATACCCAATGAGTATTTAATTTAATGGGTGTTTAATGATAATAGCTTACATCCTTCACAGAAAAGAAACTTTAACCTATGGATAAACCTTGAACCATCTCCTTTTTCCATTATCAGTGAAGCATAAAGTTGGTAGCAAGGATAAAATTATTTATTATTTTTCTTTAATCATACCCTAATGTGTATTTATATAAAGTTTCATGATAATAGCATACATCCTTCACAGAAAAAAACTTCAACCTAAGGGTAAACTCATACTACCCCCCCTCTTTTCCATGATCAGTGAAGCATGAAGTTGGTAGCATGGATAAATTTTTAGTATGATTTTTATTTAATTATACCCTAATGTATATGCATATAAAGTTTCATGATAAAAGCATATGATACATCTTTCACAGAAAAAAAAACTTCATACCTGGAGTAAACCTCATACTACCCCCCTTTTTTCCATAATCATTGAAGCATGAAGTTGGTGGCTTGGATAAATTTTTATTATGATTTTTGTTTATTCACAACCTAATGAGTATTTATGTAAAGTTTCATGATAATAGAATACATCCTTCACAGAAAAAAAACTTCAACCGCAGGATAAACCTGACATGGGACGGACGGACGAACGAATGGACAGACCCGAAAACTTTATGCCCCCTACTATCGTAGGCGGGGCAAAAAACAGTAATTAATTATATTCTTGTTAAGAAGTGGTCCTAAATAGAAACAAAACAAAAATAAATTGATAAATGTTTACTTTCTCACACAAGAATACTGTGTATATTTTTCTGACAATGAGCATTTTTTGCTGTAGATACACAGTGTAAAATTTTTTTGATTTTATTAAGTTGTTTAACCTGTTTCTTTCATCCCTCAAGAAATTTTAAGGCAGTCACAAACTAAAGGCTCAGACACTGAGCCTGAATCGCTCACCTCACAAAACACTTACAGCGGGTGATGAAAGTGATATTTATCCCATAGGATCCTATGTTAAAATATGTTCTGTGCTGGCGGCATTTTTTTTTCAGATCAAAACAAAAAAAGCAATCTAAGTTTGACTGAATTTGCTTCAATCAATTCAGCGCAAGTGATGAAAAAGATGTTTTCATATAGGGGTACTATTTTAAACCAAGTTCCATACTGGGAGCCATTTTTTTGTCGGATCCAAAATGAGTAATCTTTGTAAAGGACCTTCCATACATCATTTCTGTAAAGTTTGGTTGAATTTGCTTCAATAGTTTAAGAGCAGATGATGAAAATGTGAATTTCCCAAGGGCTAATGTTAAACTATGCTCCGTGCTGGCGGCCATGTTTTTTGTCAAATCAGAATAAAATGAGCAATATTTGTAAATGGCCTTTAGTACATCCTTCCTGTAAAATTTGGTTGAATTTGCTTCTGCCGTTTCAGAGCAGAAGATGAAAATGTGATTTTCCAATAGGGTACAATGTTAAACCATGTTAAGTGCTTGCGGCCATTTTTTTGGTGTCGTATCGGGAAAAAATGAGCAATCTTTGTTAAGGACCTTTAGTACATCATTGCTGTAAAGTTTGGTTGAATTTGCTTCAGTGGTTTCAGAGAAGAATATGAAAATGTGATTTTTCCCATAGGGTCCAATGTTAAACCTAAGTTCCGTGCTGGCGGCCATGTTTTTCGTCGGATTGGAACAAAATGAGCCCCTGAAGTACATCACTAAGCCATGTTTTTTGTCAGATCGAAACAAAATGAGCAATCTTTGTAAAGGACTTTCCATACATCATTCCTGTAAAGTTTGGTTGAATTTGCTTCAGTGGTTTCAGAGGAGTAGATGAAAATGTGATTTTCATCTAGGGTCCTATGTTAAACCATGTTCCGTGCTGGCGGCCATGTTTTTCGTCAGATTGGAACGAAATGAGCTATCTTTGTTAAGGACCCGAAGTACATCACTCCTATTAAGTTTGGTTCAATAGGCTTCAGCCGTTTCAGAGCAGAAGATGAAAATATGATTTTTCCCATAGGGTCCAATGTTAAACTTAACTTCCGCGCTGGCGGCCATGTTTTTTATCGGATTGGAAGGATATCGGATTGGAAGGAAATGAGCAGTCTTTGTAAAGGACCTTCCATAATTCATTCCTGTAAAATTTGTTTGAATTTGCTTCTGTTATTTCAGAGGAGTAGATGAAAATGTGATTTTCCCATAGGGTCCTATGTTAAACCATGTTCCGTGCTGGCCGCCATGTTTTTCATCGGATCAGAACGAAATGAGCAATCTTTGTTAAAGACCTTTAGTACATCATTCCTATTAAGTTTGGTTCAATTTGCTTCAGCCTTTTCGGAGCAGAAGATGAAAATGTGATTTTTCCCATAGGGTCCAATGTTAAACCTAAGTTCCGCGCTGGCGGCCATGTTTTTTATCGGATTGGAAACGAAATGAGCACTCCTTGTAAAGGACCTTCCATATATCATTCCTGTAAAGTTTTTTTGAATTTTCTTCAATGGTTTCAGAGGAGTAGATGAAAATAGGGTCCCATGTTAAAGCATGTTCCGTGCTGGCGGCCAGGTTTTTCGTCAGAGCCATCTTTGTTAAGGACCTTAAGTACATCATTCCTGTAAAGTTTGGCTGAAATTGCTTCAGTGGTTTCAGAGGAGAACATGAATATGTGAAAAGTTAACAGACGCCGCACGGACCGAAGGAGGACGGACGTCAAGTGATGGCAATAGCTCACACTGACCCTTCGGGTCAGGTGAGCTAATAATACCATGAAAGATATGACTTGTTGATGTCCTGAATGAAAACAGACATTTTCAGCAAGATTCATATCTTCCCCAATTTGACATTACCAATTTTACTGATTGCTTTATCCTAGATTAACTCACTGATGTGACTTGTGCTGTTAACAGAGCAGGTCATGCTTACCCATTCAGATCACCTGATGTAATTTTGGATTTTATGGGAGTTAACACTGTTCAAGTGCCTTGGTTTTGAATGCTGTGTTTTTTAATTCTGAATTTTGTAGCTGTAAAATGTCACTGATTTTCTGTGTTTCTCTGTGTGGAAGGGGATTAACTCCATCAGCGTATTCCTGAATTTGGATAAAATGCACTGGGGCAGAATATCCACAACATCTAATTTACTAATTACAATGGTGAACTGACCGTGACAGAATAACAAGAAGGTAGAAATACAAAGGGTTTATTTACCTGAAATTTCTGCATGCCAGAAAGAAAGTACACTTACATCTGAATTTTGATCTTTGTATTTACCAATCAGTTTTTCCTTCAGTATTCTCCATCGTCGGAAACCCACGATCAGCCGCGCTCTCGCTTCGCTAGTGGAAGTGAAGCAAGAGTGCGGCCGATCGTGGGTTTCCGACGATGGTATTCTCCTGCCAATGTGTTTTTACTGTAGATACACTGTGTATCACAATAATACAAGCTGATAATGTGTTTTTTTTCTGACATAGTTTTTCAAAAGATAAACAGAGTATAATTTTATGACAATGATACAATTCTATAATGTGTTATTTTTTTTCTGACATTATTTACTGTAAATACACAGGGTGTTATTTTTCTGACAACAATACAAGTTGACAATGTTTTTTTTATGTAGTTTTTACTGCAGATACACAGTGTATAATTTTTTTGTCAATAATATAAATTGGCAATGTCATTGTGTTATTCTTTCTGACTTAGTTTTTGCTGTTACATGTTTGTTACAATCACTTTCATGTCATGTTTTCATAGTAAACTTTAGACTTACAGTTGGAACTAGTGCCCTTGGTATATACTAGATATCCAATAATTATATACATCTCCCCAGAGTTTTGCATTTTATTATCAGACAATATTAGAAAGCGCTATACTGTGGTTTTAGGATCTTTAGAATAATTCTAGAAATTATTCAAATCTTTTTGCAACAGTTAAATAAACAATCTCTTGTCTGTAATTTGTACACACAAGTCAGTGAACTAAAATTAATACCAGTACATAAATACATTGTACCAAACAAATAATGTATAAATTTTGGCAACAGAATATACAAACAAGAACAATTGACTATGTGTTATATTTCTCAGAAAGTTTTGCTTTAGTGATTAGAAAATGAATTAAGCTAAGATATACAAACGGCATGAGTTACAATGTTGGCAATATGTTCACTATCTGTTGGTTCATAAGCTTGTCCCTTTGGAGCCTTTTCATTCTTTAATCTATAAAGAACATTATTTTTATTCTAAATGTAACTTTTTCCTATTTCAATTCACAATCTCAACTTCTTTGTTCAATTTGCAAAGAAATACTGCAAATATATCATGGATCATACACATTACACATTTATCATTGTGAATACTTAAGTAACTGTGTTTCTCTAATGATATGTCAAGTTTAAACCGGTTTCGACCCGTTAGAAAAATTTTCTTTATTCAACGTATGTTGAATAAAACCCTGTGCTATTTCTCGCCAAATCTATTCGGAATACAATTCTCGGTGTTTATCATTAATCATAAGAGAAAAAAATTACACCACTTTATCCCAATTATTACCATATTTTATCCACTCTCAATAGTTAAATTTAAGAATTTTATAAATTTAACTATCTCTAGTGGATAAAATATGGTGATGAATGGGATCTTGTGGTGTAATCTATACGTCTACCATCAAATCTAGTATATAAAAGAAACAACCAATTAAACAAAGGAATATCTCAGATTTTACATCTTTAATTTTAGAATTAATTTATCTCTAGGTGAACATCAAATTTCTACACCTTCAGACATCACAAGGTTAATGAAAAACATCAAAACAATATGATCATATATGTTATATTAAATATTAAACCTAGAAACACAATTACCACAATTAAATTATATATTACTACAACTTGCCATAAGCTCATAGTCAAACTTTTAGATAGATCAGTAGTCTTCCGCCATTTTGAATTTGTTATTTATGTTGTTGTGGTATTTTCAGCTTTTTAAATATGCAAATATTTTTATTTGTAATGAATGAATCAATATTATATCCATGATACAAAATGAAAAGGACCTACTTTGACTTGAGTTTACATGTATTTAACTTATTAGACGAGTTATGGTAACTTGATAATTTAAAAATAAATTGGAAGGGGATATTTGGAAAAGGGAGGTAATCTGATAAAATATTTCATATAGATATCACTATGAAAATTTACATTTTACATATTACATGAATTATATGGAAAACAAAGTCAGTGACCCCCATTTTTCTTTATATTTTTTTAAAGTATGTTCAAAGGGCTTACATGTGAGTAAAATCTATGGAATAGTTTTAAAGAAAACAATTTACCTGTTTTTTCCCTATATATTCATTAGAAATACTTTATCATTTTGATATCAGTTATTTTAAAAACAAGCATGGTGACCACCCCCCCTTTTTTTATTTTTTTTTATTTCAATGGCGAATGCTAATGTTATAAGGAAACTTTCCTGTGAAAACGAAAAAAATCTATGGAAAAAATTTGAAGTACCCATCTACCTTAATAAAATAATTCCTAGATTCTCTTCTATTTTTTTTCTCAAAACTTGGGCTGGCGAAATAAATACATTTTTTTTATCAAATTTTGTGATAAATAATGTCATTTTAAAAGAAATTTACCAAAATTGCCCAAAAAATCAAAATAAAATTTTGAGGAGAGATAAAAAAAATCGCACTGGTGGAGAGATGAGAATTTAGGATATCTTTTATTTTGGCAAAAATATGTGACTTTCAGATAGGAAATTTGTGTAACTGAAGGCAGAACTAAGTGTCCACACCAGTAAGTAGCAACCATTAAAAAAGTGACTTTCAAGTGAAGAACTGTGCAATAAAAGGCAGAATTGAGTGCCAAATACAAGTAAGTAGGAATGAGAGCTATATTTCTTATCCAATGAATAAATACATGCTGAAACACCTCATATTAGGAACAAACCACTATTATCTTGAAGAGAATAATAACATTTGACATATGAAAACTCTTAACTAGATTTTCAATGGACACAAAATTCATTTACTTGAAGCACTAAAAAAATATAAAAAGTTGTTGGTCTTTTTATGATCAATTTATGAATGAGTCAGTCCAACAGTTGAGGGTCCTCATGGGGGGTCCTAGGAATCAAATAATCATTAAATTTTTGGCTTAGTAATGAAAAGGTATATAAAAATGCAAGCTAATAATCAAATAATCATTAAATAAATGCCCTCGTAATCAAATAATCATTAAAATAAAGGGCTACGCCGAGCGCAGCATGATACGACTGCAGCATCTCGACCACTGAAATTTAAACAAGTGTTAACTAAAATGAATATGGACACAGTAATTTGCTGGACACAATAAGGACCTTGACACATAAATTAACTGGACACATTGAACTAGTGAAATCAAAATTAGTCCTTTAAATCCCTTATTAATAGGATATTGTAAGAGTTAAGAAAAATCTGATTTCACATATTTTGAAATATTGCAAATTGGCCCCTTTGACCCTCTTAAAGCTTGGAAACCATAAGAGCTATGTAAAATCTATTGCCATGTAATGAAAACTAACAATGAGAACAATCCAAAGAAAAAACTCATCAAAATCTGATGAAAAATTAAGATTTCACATATTTCTAATAATTGCAATTTTGGCCTCTTTGACCCCATATACCTCATGAAAAGAATCCAAAGAAAAAAATCCCATCAAAATCGGATGAAAAATAAGATTTCACATATTTCTAATAATTGCAATTTTAGCCCCTTTGACCCCTTCTAGCTTGGAAATGGTAAGAGTTACGACAAATCTGTTCACATACTACTGAAAGCTTACAATGAGAGGAATCCAAAGAAAAATTCCCATCAAAATCTGATGAAAAATAAAAAAATAAGATTATCTGCATGTTTGCAATTTGGCCCCGTTGTGCCCCTCATAGCTTGGAAAGGAAACAAGTTATCAAAACTCTGATGGTGCAGCACTAGTTTATTTTTCATAAGGAATCCATTGCAAAAAACTGCATCAAAATCGGACTTAAAATATTAAAATTACAATTTAGAAATTTGCCCCTTTTGGGCCCCATTTATCTCGTTATCCGTACATGCCATATGAAATCCCTTGGCATAATCCAGATTGGAAATTTTCTAAGGAGTACACTGAAAGAAACCTCATCAAAATCCGATAAATAATAATCATTCAACAGTCAAGTATGTGTAAACACCAAATTTTGCCCTTTTTGGCCCCTTTTTTAGGAGTGGGAGGGGTCAAAAAACCCAAAACTGATCCCAACCTTCCTTTTGTGCCAAGGAACATTGTGTTAAAATTTCATAAGGATTGAACATCTACAACTTAAGTTATTGACCAAAAACAAAAGTGTCTATGGACAACAATGCCAACAACGACAACGACAACGACGACAGCACCATACCATAATATGACCTCAAATTTTTTGCAGTCGTATATAAATGCCCTGATAATCAGGTAATCAAGAAACCCATGACAGGCCTCACAGTTGAATGGATTTATTTTTTGTGTACATGTAATAAAAGACATACGATTAACTTGAAAGTCCTGTTTTTTTTTCTGATACCAAATACATCCTAAAAAACTTACTACTAATGTATACTAGTACATACTTAGTAAAATCACAGCATGAGAGTCTCTTCTTGATTGGTTGTACTACCATCTTTTTTTCCTCTTTATCCTAAAGAACAAATACATGCATATATTTATATGTACAATGTTGGCCTTTGACCTGTAGTAAAGAACATATACATGTATATATTTATATGTACAATGTTGGCGTTTGACCTTTAGTTAGAGTCTTTCTTCAGACACAGGCTCCCTGAATAAATTATAAACATAGGTTATCATTTATAACAAAATTGCATGGTAACATTCAAAATGTGCCATGGTCCACGCTTTTACACTCCAATAAAACTACAAAATATTGCATTTAATACTTATAATTACATTCTGCAAATAGAATAAGATTACCAAATGAATATTGCGGATCGTGCAAAATTTCCTTGCCTAGATTACTCCGCTGACTTTGTTTACTTTCGTCGTTGTCAAGAAGTCGCTTGCTGATGTAGTTTTACTGACCAATAAAACACAGAAAAGGAAATGATCAGAAAAACTTGTAGAATTTGTTTCTATAAGAAAAAACATTTTTACTAATCAAATTTCCAAAATATTTGATTCCAATTTTGGTAAATTTCCTGAAAGTTTTCTTGACCACTACTTTTTCTTCTGTTCAATCTAGCAAGCATGCTACATGTATAAGAATTTGTTTGGATTTGAACAAATTTTCTCGTTTATTGAATTTCAAAAATATACTTGATTCCAAACTTGGTTAACAACCTGAAACTTGAAAGTCTCAAAGACACCTTAATTTTTTTTTTATATTCTACTGCTTAGCAATAATGCTTGTAGATTTCGTTTTAATTAGGACAGACATTTTCACTAATCAAGAAATAGATTTTTGCTGATTAGAACATGGTCAGACATTTTATTTGTAAATACTTTTTACGTGGAGCGATAGCAAGGTATAAAACTAGAAAATGTGTGAGCAAAGCTCAAAAAACATACCTCCGCTCCCCCATTTGATTCCAGATGTAAAAAAATCATCCCCAAAAAATTCAAGTCAAATCAAATTTTTAAATAGCTGGTGCACAATATCAATATGTACTGGACATTCTGTGAAAGTTTCCATGAATTTCACCATGTGGTCTAGGAGGAGTTGTTGACACAAAGTATGTACCATATGGTGGACAGAATAATGAACGGAGGGACGGATGGATGGACGAACTGAAACCATAATCACTATATACCACCCGCTAAAGCAGGAGTATAATGAAAACAAATATAAGGTTTATACTGTTGATAGATTAAGCATGAGAAGGGGCAGTCAGAAACGACAGCTGATCCCCTCGCCAGCCAGTCATGCAAGAAATGTAGTGACATTATTTCAATCAGGAGCATAATACCTTTAGTACATATGCATCTACTGATAAAAGATTAATCTTTTTCAAGTTGTAGTATCTAAGATCAAGACTTTAACAAAAACTTTAACCTAATTCACTCATGCATGAAATGCAGGTCAAAGTGACCTAATTTTTTTCTGGAGTTTGTAACTTTAAAAGACGCATCTACATACAAAATACTATTCCTCTAAAAGTTGTAGTATCCCAGATCTGGACTCTTACAAAAACTTTAATCTAAGTCACTCATGCATGAAATGTAGGTCAAAGTGACCTAATTTTTATCTGGAGCTTCTTAACTTTACAAGATGCATCTACATACAAAATGTTATTCCTCTACCAGTTGTAGTTTCCAAGATCTGGACTCTTAAAAAACTTTTACCTAAGTCAATCATGCATGAAATGTAGATCAAAGTGACCTAATTTTTATCTAAAGCTTCATAACTTTACAAGACGAATCTACATAAACAAAAGTTGTCAGAAGACAACATAGCTCGCTGGGGATTACAGTAACCGCAATGCACAATTAATTTGAAGGTTATACATTTTCATGATAAATACCTTAAATGCGATGTAAGAAAGCCACATGTCAAACAGGAACTCTCTATCACTAAAAGACTAACCTCTATAAACAGGGTTAATTTTTTTTTAAAAACTGCCCAGGGCAATGTCAAGGTAAAAATGTACAACTATGGTACTACCAGAAAGCTCTCACCATAGTGAAGTCATGAACAAAATATAAACACCCTATAACTAAACAACTAAATTCTAGAAGCAAGGTTGAAGTTTTTTTAAAAAATTGCCCTAAGATAAAGTCAAGGTCAAAATGTCTAAAAATAAGGTGCCATCAGAAAGCTATCATCATAAGGAAGTCATATGTTGAAATTGAACACCTTACCACTAAATTTCAACATTCTAGAAACACTGTTATAGTTTTTTTTAAAAAATGCCCTCAGGGCAAGGTCAAGGTCATAATGTCTGCAAATATGGCACCATTAGAAAGCTTTCATCACAAGAAAGCCACATACTAATAATGAACACGCTACCACTAAACAACCAAATTCTATAAGCAAGGTTAAAGTTTTTCAAAAATTGCCCCCAGGGAAAGGTCAAGGTCAAAATGTCTACAAATATGGTGCTATCAGAAAGCTCTCAACATAAAGAAGTCACATATCAAATATAAATACCCTAACACTAAAAGCCTACCTTCTAGAGGCAAGGTTAAAGTTTTTCAAAAATTGCCCTCAGGGTAAGGTCAAGGCCAAAATGTCTACAAATATGGTACCACAAAAAGCTCTTATCATAAGGAAGTCACATACCAAATATGAACACCCTACCACTAGAACCTAACCTTCTAGAGGCAAGGTTAAAGTTTTTCAAAAATTGCCCTCAGGGAAAGGTCAAAGTCAAAATGTCTACAAATATGGTACTGCTAGAAAGCTCTCATCATAAGGGAGTCGCATACCAAATAGGAACACCCTACCACTAAAAGCCTATCTTCTACAGGCAAGGTTAAAGTTTTTCAAAAATTGCCCTCAGGGAAAGGTCAAGGACAAAATGTCTACAAATATGGTACCACTAGAATGCTCTCATCATAAGGAAGTCATGCCAAATATGAACACCCTACCACTAATTTTCAAAAATTGACCTCAGGGAAAGGTCAAGGTCAAAATGTCTACAAATATGGTACCGCTAGAAAGCTCTCATCATAAGGGAGTCACATACAAAATAGGAACAACCTACCACTAAAAGCCTGCCTTCTAGAGGCAAGGTTTAAGTTTTTTAAAAATTGCCCTAAGGGCAAGGTCAAGGTCAAAATGTCTACAAATATGGTACCAAAAGAAAGCTCTCATTGCAAGGAAGCCACATACTAAATATCAACATCCCACGTCTAAAGGTCTCCATTTCACGAGCAAGGTTAAAGTTTTTGCTGACTACGCCGACGATGCCGACGCCGGGGGTATGACAATAGCTCTCCGGACATTCGTCCCGGCGAGCTAAAAATATTATTCCTGTACCAGTTGTAGTATCCCAGATCTGAACTCGTACAAAAACTTTAACCTAAGTCACTCATGCATGAAATGTAGGTCAAAATTACCTTATTTTTAACTGGAGCTTCGTAACTTTACAAGACGCATCTACATACAAAATATTATTCCTCTACCAGTTGAAGTATCCCAGATCTGGACTCTTACAAAAACTTTTACCCAAGCCACTCATGCATGAAATGTAGGTCAAAGTGACCTAATTGTTATCTGGAGCTTTGTTACTTTACAAGACGTATCTACATACAAAATATTATTTCTCTACCAATTGTAGTACAATGTATCCCAGATCTGGACTCTTACAAAAACTTTAACGTAAGTCACTCATGCATGAAATGAAGGTCAAAGTGACCTAATTTTTATCTGGAGCTTCATAACTTAACAAGACACCTCTACATACAAAATATTATTCCTCTACAAGTTGTAGTATCCCAGATCTGGACTCTTCGAAAACTTTAACCTGAGTCACTCATACACGAAATGTAGGTCAAATCCACCTATTCTATATATCAACCTAAAGTACTATTCAAGATGCATCCATGGACAAACCTTGTCCATCTATGACTTGTTATTCAAAAGATATATTGTCTTAAGTGTGAACAGACAGACAAATGGACTAACAGACAAATGGGCGAAACGCTATATCCCCTCCCGAACTTTGTTGGGCGAGGGGATAACAAGAAACTAGATGTTGTCGGAAACGACAGCTATCCCCGCACTCCCTGTTTGACACAGAAAATAGTTCTTATACACCCTGGGCATAATTTTTTTCATTATTTTTTAAATCTATCTATTGATAGTCATTATTGTTACTAAAAGAATTCTAGGATATATATGGTTGCTAGGTAGAATTCCAAAAAATAAGTGGTCTTTGAGACTTTCAGGAAATTTACCAAAATTAGAATCAAATATTTTTGAAATCCAATTTATGAAAATGTTCAACCTAAACTACACAAACACTTTAATTATGGTTGCTAGGTAGAATTCAAAAAAATAAGTGGTCTTTGAGACTTTCAGGAAATTTACCAAAATCGGAATCAAATATTTTTGAAATCCAATTTATGAAAATGTTTGTCCTAAACTACACAGACATTTTAAGTATGGTTGCTAGGTAGAATTCCAAAAAATAAGTGGTCTTTGAGACTTTCAGGAAATTTATCAAAATCGGAATCAAAAATTTTTGAAATCCAATTTATGAAAATGTTCGTCCTAAACTACAAAAACATTTTAAGTATGGTTGCTAGGTAGAATTCCAAAAAATAAGTGGTCTTTGAGACTTTCAGGAAATTTACCAAAAT
>MJUU01047857.1:73031-94225 GCA_002080025.1 Modiolus philippinarum | reverse complement strand
TTTTTTACTCCTTGTATTGTTTTGAAATTATTTGTATCAGACTTTTCCGAAAAATATCTAGGAATCGTTGTCATTTTTATAATCTAATTATTTATAAGATAAATAAAAACCATAATGTTATTTTAGGTTGGAGTGTTTAAAATAAAGTCTCAACCGTTGTAGTGAGTAAAACCTAAAATTTATAGTGTGATTTATATAATAAAAATCAGTAAAAAAAAAGATGAATAGTGAACAAAACAAAACTTACGAAATACTTGCAATGTATGATTTACACAATGTAAGAAAGATGAATATTTATAAATCAATGAGGCTGCCAAGCGGAGTTTACAAAATACTTGATATTCAAGAGGAAGAGAAGATCGTACATTTGTATTATCCTCTTAGCGGTATATTCGTTAGAGAGCGGGTGCCCGAAGAGATACTGGCAGACTTACTAGAAATACAAAGGACTCAAAAGTATTTAACTTAAGTAAAAGAAAGAATCGTACGTCCTCCTAGAGTGTGGGTGTGCAGGGAATTACTAGAAGTATTTGTTTAGTTGTGCACCGAGTCCTGGTTTGCTTTTTACTCCTATTACACTCTGAACTATTTTTTTTTTGTTTATAATTCGTGCCTTAAACGGGTTAAAGCAGAGTATTGAGCGTTGGAGAATGAGTAAAACTTATAAGTTTTTTGTTTTACTTATGAGATTTTAAACCGAAAACGACGCAGAAAAAAAATGTGAGTAAAATCTAGACTGTTTACGCTTAAACATGAGTTTAGGTTAGTCTCAACCGTTAGAATAACAAATCTTACACGTTTGTTTGTTCTATAGTGCTAACAGTAGTAGTTAATATGGCAAAAATCTGCGTTTTTCAAAAAACACGTTTTTGGAAAAACGCAGATTTTTGCCATATAAACTACTTGTGATAGTAAGGTTACGTTCATTAAAATCGTCAAGAGTTGAACAAACGCGTGCGAATCGTACTAGTTGAGAAATATACACCCCGTAGGATGGGGCTAGAGGAATGTCGCCGTCAGGGAAAGGGAAATTGGTAATAGTAAAATCAAAATTATCCCTTTTATCATATGCTTTAGTTTTTATATTACCAGAGTCAATAATGATAGTTAGATCCAGAAAAGCACAGTATTTTGAGTAAATGTTAGCTTTATTTAATTTCAAATCTTCTGGGTAAATGATGTCTCATAATCGAAAAACTGGGGATTGTCAATAGTAAGGATATCGTCTTTATACCTGCTGTTATCATTGAAAATAGAAATAAGTTTATCATTGTTTGGTATGGATCCGTTTTGAAGTTTTTTCATGGTCTTGTTCATGAGAGGTGCACAATTTTTACCCTTGGGAATACCTATGACCTGTTTATGAATAGTTTTGCCAAAACGAACAAAAATGATGTCTAGCAAAAGATTGAGTGCATTAATCATATCAGCACATGTCCAGGAACAATGATTATTGTAGGTAATATTAGAGAAGAGTCCTTGTTTTTTGTTGGAACAAATGAACTGCATAACAAAAAATTTAAAAGGCCATTTAATGAGTTATTCCAATTTGGATTTAATCAGATTATGTGGAAGGGTTGTATAAAGTGTGGAAAAATCATAACTGTCAATGGAGAAGAATGGTCTTTGAATAGATTGTAGTTTATCTGAAACTTCAATAGATTTTTTTACTCTCCAAAAGTAATTATCACCAGAGTTTTGATAAGTTTTTTTTCACAGTATTTAATGACCAACTCCTGCATTGATTCTAAATATGCACATCGTTTGGGCATAGTCCACCAATATATCAACACTATGAATACCTTTCGATACGTTAAATTGCATCCAAGAAATACCCATTTAAGATGTTTAATGCACCCCTTGTGACTGCTAGAGATATTTGTTGATCAATCATTACTAAAGTAACAACAATTAGTAAAATAATTTCAAGTATTTTTAAGTATACTTGATTGATTCTCAAGAACCAATTCATACGAAAGTAACAAATATCTGTGAAGTATTCTCTAAATTTTAGATCATATCTTCATCTTGAAGGCGTGCTTTTCAAATGTTAAGCTTATTAAGTTTTAAAAGATTTAGTTGAGCGGACATCTTTTTACCCTCAATAATGTCGGCATCCTTTCGAAGTGAACTCGAATGCAACAAAGATTTGTGAAAACTATTTAAAACGTAAAACCATACGCTTTTGAAAATACGGTAAAACAGGAAAAGGACGTTTGTAGCGAGGGCTATACTGTTATCATCTGTAACTTCTTCTTAACTACTAAATGAATTTTAATGTAACTTTCAATGAATCTCTTTATTTATTTGATGTCATTTTCCATTTTTTAGCAATTAAAAATGTTATACATTAACTCCAGAAATTGCAATAAAGATACCAACGGTATAACTCGGCGATATAGGCTCAGAAACTGGGCCTGTATCGCTCACCTGACAAAATGTTTCTAAGAAAATGCCTATATACAAATGATGTAGGCATTTCTACTTTCAAACGACTTCAGAAGACGCATAATAAACAGGTTGAATCCCAGCTTATCTATTCTATATTCAGTCAACTTGCCAAGTCATACCAACTTGGACCTAAAGATTAACTAATTTCATACCAGTGAGTTTGGTTGAATTGCATTAGAGCTGATGCTAAAAAAATGTTTTCCATAGGGACTAATGTTAAGCTATGTTCTCAACTGGTGGCTATAATTTTGTCCAATCCCACTGAAATGGGTGATCTTTGCAAAGGACCTTAATTTCAACTTTCAATTACATTTTGGTTAAAAGGCTTGAATAGTTTAACAGCTGCAATGAAAATGGTGTTTTTACAAAGGCTCCATATTTTTTTTTGCAACGGTGATCATGACTTGAAATATGAACATTGTTTTCTAAAGGGTCTCGTACACCATTCCTGTAAATTTTTGTTGAATTTTCCCCAACAGTTTCAGAACAGACGAGGAAAATGATGTTTTTTTCCTAAACGGTTCAATGTTAAACAGGCATTGTATTTATTGCAAGATACACAATAACCAATTTTGTTAAGGTCGTTCCTTTCATTATTCCTATAAAGTTTGTTTGGATTTTCCCATAAGGTCCAATGTTAATGTTTCACGATGGCGGCCATATTTTTGACATATTCAAATGAAATGAACAAACTTCCAAACATCATTCTAGAACAGTTTGGTTAAATTTGCTTCAATAGTTTCTAAGCAGATGATGAAAATGATGTTATTACTATAAGGTCAAAAGTCAATCTATATTCTACACTGGCGGTCACGTTTTTTCTTTGATCATAACGAATTGTGCAATTTTTAAAGGAGCTTTCATACTGCATTGCTGTTGAGTTTGTTTGAATTCGCTTCAGTAGTTTGAAAAAAGATGATCAAAATATAATTTTCCCATAGTGTCCAAATTACAACATTGTATGTTCCTCGCTGGTGGTTATGTTTATTTGTTTTTTTTTATCCAAATGAAATGAGAAAACTGTATAAAGCAATTCTGTACAGTTTGATCAAATTTGCTTCAATAGTCCTACAGCATACGATGAAAATTATATTTTTCCCAGACCATGTTTCCCGCAGACGACCAAATATTTCCTTAGATCGAATGAAATGAACACTTTTTATACAGAACCCTCTATGCATATTGACTGTAAAGGTTCAATGTGGTTCAGTAGTCTCACTTAAATTCATTTAAATTATTGCAGTTGGAGTCAACATAAGTGTTGTGGTCTCATGTTCATTACTCCATATATTTCATAAAATATTTAATACAGGAGTTTGTCTTTTAATGCAGTGTGGAGTTGGTAAACCAATTCCCCGTGTTAGAGATGTATGCTCTTTATTTTTCTTAGATATGGTGTACTTGTGCATGAGATTATATCTCATGTGTACACTTTGTTTAATTACTATTATCTAAATTTATGTAAATTGTAAAACCTAAGGTTTAACTCCCTCGATCGTAGTTTTCTATTTACCCAAATTTGATATTACTGATTATTCAGATTTCGTTTGGTTTTATGCAATCTAAATATTTTTTTTTTGAATTATGGATTTCCTATGTTTGGGTTCTAGTGCTGCTGATGAGGAATTAGTTTCCGAAATTGCCATACAGCCCATTTAAATTATTGCAGTTGGAGATAACATATATGTTGTGGTCTCAAGTTCATTTAATCCATATCCTTTCATAAAATATTTAATACAGGAGTTTGTCTTTTAATGCAGTGTGGAGTTGGTAAAACAATTCCCCGTGTGAGAGATGTAAGCTCTTTATTTTTTTAGATATGGTGTACTTGTGCATGAGATTATATCTCATGTGTACACTTTGTTCAATACTATTATCTAAATTTATTTAAAATCTAAAACCTAAGGTTTAACTTCCTCGATCGCAGTTTTGTCCTTAGCTATATTTGATATTACTAATTACGGATTTCGTTTGGTTTAATGCATTTTAAACATTGTTTTGGAATTATGGATTTACGTTTGGGTTCTAGTGCTGCTGATGAGGAATTAGTTTCCGAAATGGCCATACAGCTCATTTAGACAATTGCAGTTGGAGTTAATATATGTGTTGTGGTCTCAAGTTCATTTACTCCATATCCTTTCATAAAATATCAGATGAGATTATCAAAATATGAAAAGCTAAAAAACGAATCTGTTGCCAATTTGCTCTCTTCCATATATTAAAAAATCATATATAATGTATATGTTTTTAACTGATGAAGCAGAAATGGCTTAAACAGAGAATGCAGGTGTGATATCGTGTGCATTATATTTTTAATCGCATTTAATTTACAGAAATGGAAAAAAATATTATTAAAGGTGTGTATCATGTGTATTATCCTATAATGTTTAAAAAAAATACACATGAGTTTGTAGACATGTGTAGATTTACTTCATATCTCTCCGTTTTATGTACACTTTTTATTTATTTTTTTTTTCATACACGAGTTCATTTTTTTGTCAACGAAATTAGTACAGTTTTTAATTGTCAATGTCAGTTTTTCAACCTTTTTTGCAATGTTTAATGAATTCCTTATTCGGTAAAAATTACAGTAAAACTATATGAATTATAGAAGATAAAGGGTGTGATACATCGGGTTTCAGCAAAGTTTTAGAATGTGTCTCAAGTTCATTTGCCCTGTAACTGTGTTCATATGAGTACAAAATAGCTAAAAATCTAAAACGGTACTTTACATACCCTACATGTTATTCCATTACAATAAATACAGAGGAGGCTGGCTCTAAAATATGATGCAACAAACACATTTTTTTTCAAATGCTTTATTTTTTTGAAATTCAGTACAGTTGCAGTTCATAATAAATTTAGTTAATTTGTCACAAAGTGTCAAATTTGATAATACGCAATTACAGCCTATAACAATTTCTTTTTCCTTTTTGAACAAATTGTTATTGATGCGTTAAAGGTAATAGAAGAGCTAGCTGCTTTAACACTGTTAGACTGAAATAGCGTATATAAGGAATATCTTTAAGACAAGTGAATTGATTTGTTCGATAACAATAGAGTTATTAACAAAATTACAGCACAAAATTGTCATAAGCGGAAATCCAATGGGCAAACAGACAAAAGAATCAACAAAAAATTATTACCTTTAGCCGACATTGGTTTTGACTGAGACTATAATTAACTACATTGTGAATCTTAACAATGGCAACTCGGGCTTTGCACATTTGTTGTGTATTTTTTTTTCTCGACCTCTTCACAATCATGTAATCATTTCATCTAAAAATACCCCTTTTTAGTATTGTTGTAGCTGTAAAAATTTTTAAAAAGTACTAATTATCTATATCATGTCTGCCAAACACAGTGACCAATTCATTAAAGTGGGAACATAAATACTTTGGAGGTGTTATTTTCTTACTATTGCAAAAATTATCAAAAACCATAAAGATGGATTTCCATAATGATTTGTATCAAAACAGTATCACAGCGTAGATTGATTGTAACTGCTGTAAAGAGGACATATCACAGTGTTGATTAGTTGGTTCTGTATAAGGATCTATCACAGTGTGGGTTGATTAGTTATTGCTATCACGATGACCGTGGTATAAAGTTCAGTTTCAGTGGTCTGTCTGGTGTCATAACTGTATTGAGCACTGGTTCAATGTCATCATGGTGATACTCCAACTTGAAATTCTGAATAATCTGGAAAAAATATAGAAGTTCTAATAGATCTAAATATTACAGAATAAATTACAACAATGGACAATCTGGGCAAGTTTAAATCACTTGGTTTTGAACAATAAAATAAAGTTTTCCATTCTTCGAAGGGGAATAAAGAATAATTTACTGTTCTAATATAACCAATCTGTAAGGCCATGGCATGCAGAAGACTAATGTAAAAATACCCTTTTTCTGCTACAAAGCTCATTTATCTTTTATATCACATCAGAAGGAACAAATGTAAAGTAGAGGATAATAGGAAACATCTACAATGACTGAAAATTAGTCACATGCCACTATCTGTTAGGGAGCTACACAGGAAACATTACCAAGACAAAAGACAAACGTAATCAACGATAGGAACTCGGGACATCCGGACTTCGTACCGGCACTAGCAAGAGCTAGCGGTAGGGTTAAACCGGTTTATGGGTACCGCTTCCATTTGGAATCATAAACATACGAATAAAACCCAACACAGGTAGACTTCTAACTCCATGACCACAATCTTGAAAGGAGAGAAAATAACAATACGTAATTTTGAAAGATGGGTCGAGGGGTGCTCGCCGCTAAACTGCCGGCTAGCTCAAGGAGCCTCTTCTGTGGTTTCTTTCGTATCCACTGTCGCAAAACGGAAGAAAAATTAAACTCAAAACTTCCCGAAGGGTTTGGTCAAGAATCATCATATATTTCAGTAGACATCAGCAGTATCAGTGTGAGACCAGTGTGTGTGTAAAATTTTCAGGTCACTAGATCTCAGAGCTACTTTAAAATGTTTAAGCAATTGAGATTATAAATTTGAGATTCAAGCTCTTAAGAGATGAACTGTATTCTTTCATGGTTATTAGGATTATTTCTTTATTTTATGGTTGGTTCAAGACAAATTTGCATACTAAATAATTGTAAATTAAATGATATAGAAATTATAAATTTTGTTGCTTTGCTACATCTTGATTAAGTAACAGAAATTGATTTAATCAAAATGTTTTAAAAATATTACATGTCGTATGGAACCAAAATATAAACAAATGAGAAAGATATTCGATATTGGTCAAGTCTGCTGCTCCATATTTAAGAGTATTTTTCAGTTTTTCAAATTATAGTGCAAGATTTATTACAATTTTGAGGTAAAGCATTACTTTTCTATTGTTTTTATTGTTGGAGTGTGTATTCAAATGCTGATTTCCAAATGTTATTCCAGCCACCTGTTTAAAGTGCCCACTTTTCACAATGTTACAATGTTACAATGCCAAGTTTTCTTACAATCGACTTAATGAGCGCCCTATGTTTTTCTATATGTTGTAATTGTCCACTAGCTAAGGGCACTATTTCTTTTGTCGGGCAACGGATGACAGTAATTTCAAGAGTACTTTGCCAGTTAATTTTATGTTTGTTGACGACCCCGCATCCTTGGGATGTAATCAACAATGAATTCCGCTCAAAAAGGTGCTAAGGACCGTCTTGAACTTCCTAGGAGATATAAGCATAGCTCATTGTTGAATGCCTTCAGTTGACTTCAAGATGAAGAACAAGAATAAAGCGTTGTTTCATAGCTTGGTTCTGCAATGTAATTGTAAATACTTTGTTTCATGTTGCTTACTCCATATCCTTTCATTGTTTACTTTTATACCATGGGTCAACATGATATACATACAATTTTATCAGAATGTTCCACGTTTGCATTTTATCGAAATGCAACGTATAACATATATAAGGAAATGGACTAACGTGAGCAAGTGCACGTTATGTTTTAATATGCAAATTAGGTTAGTTTCATACATGCAAAATTATTTGATTACATAAATGCTCACATAATTTGCATGTTAAATCACTTACGTTCAATTACGTTAGAAATAACGTTAGATCTAATTTCAGCAGCATGTTTGCAAAATGTAGGGGTTATCGAGTGAAATTTTTAACAAAAGCATTTGGCAGTTTGTTTTGCAATAAATTCAGGATAAAATATTATAAACTTATCTGATCTTGTCTGAGTGTTATAGAGGTCATCTTTAATTAGCTCAATTTTGACGTGATTGCAATGGGACCTTTCATTTCTGTTCTTAAATGCGACAATAACTAAATTTGTCTTCTATTTGGGAATCGATACCCAATGACAGGTGAAGCTTGTTTTCAACTTAATAATTTTTTTTCAATAATGTCTTCAGTTGCATTTGTTGTGTTGTAATAATTTGTCAAAAATTTGTCCATCTATTCTACATTCTGCTAAAAGATATTTATAGGTGATTAAAGATATCTATATGTAATTAAAGTTACCTGTTTGGATGCAAGGTACCCAAACAAAATATTAAGGAATCAAGAGACCCCCTCAAGAGCCTGTATTGCTCACTTAGACCATGGCATGACTTATGACATGGCAGACGAAGATCTTGAAGGGGCAATGCAAGGACTTTTGTGATAATGTTTAGTTCCGATTGGTTTAGTGCCTTTAGCAACCTATTTTTTTTAATGGAATGCAATATAAATTATGTTTCCGCTTGAATGAGGTGCGGTTCACCGGGATAAATTTTTGTAGAGAACCTTCAAAGGACCATTGTGACTTAGTTTGGTTCTGATTAGATCTTTGATTGTGTTTTCCAAAGGGTCAAATGTTAAACTGTGTTACTGCTGGCAGCCAAATCATGGACCTCAGGGATGCTTTTATTGAAAGTGCCATCAAATCAATATCAATTTTAATTGAACTAGTTGTTTCTGAGAAGAAGATCGCTGAATATGTGTTATCCATTTCGACCCCAAATTTTGGCAGGTGTGTCCTTACAATCAAGGAAACAAATATTGCTGAAATCGAAACATCACAAGGCCCATTTCAAAAGTTCTCCTTAATTAAAGCTAGTTTATACATATTTCTGAAAGTAAAACATAAAATTTAGCAGAGTACCTTTTTTCTAAAATTTCAGTCTTCATGTTTGGCCTCCATTGCGATCTAAGGCTCAATCATCCATTAAAGCATACACCAGACCACCATTAAAAAAATGGGCATGGTGGGTTCCCGTTATAATCTAATTGATACATATTGTTGAAGTTAAAACACTCCGAGTTCCCATTTCAAAAAAAATTGGGCAGGGGTTCGACTTGTAATTTTACAACTTTAAAAGTTACATTTTGCTAAAATCGTAAAAAAATCTTTTTTTTTTTCTTAAATTTCAAGTTTTTGGTCTAATTCCATTGCAACTGAGAGCTCCAACATCTATTACAACAAATACAGACCACAGTTCAAAACAAAATTTGGGCATTTGTTCCCTTTATAACACATGTAATACATTTTCAGATTCCCCTTTTCAAAACAAAATTTGGCAGGGTTCCCCTTAAAGTTTAAAATTTGAAAAAAAAAATTAAGAAATAATGAATTCTTCTTCACATAAAGTTTATTACCTCCTTAATTCTATTATGTCCCTTTTCAAAATTTTCACTTTTCATTATATCTTATTCTTCAATCAAAGAGTTGTGTGTTGATGTGCACAATTAGTACTATTTGGTCTATAGTTCAAGTTGTAGTAATAAAAAGAAAATTCCTGTATGAACAATAAAAATCTTGTTGCTATATTTTGTTATTAAATCATACCAAACATATGTTATTTTAGACTTGAAATAATTTTTCACATATAACCATAGGGTGTCCCCTGCTGGCTGCCATCTTGGATTAGGTAAGTTATTGTGGCTTCAACATGTAGAAAACAACAAATTGCTTGATTCTACCATGTATTTGTAGAGACTTTGTCTCATTTGCATTTACTCCATATCCTTTCATTGTTAATTGCTCTTGATAAGATTCTTTGAATTTGCAAAATTCAGTAATTTTAATAATTGCATATGGCGATTGCATATCGCGATATCTTTTAACACATTTATGGGGAATATTAAACCTGCTTGTCTTTTTTACCCCTTAATGTCGACTCCTGACAATACTCATCCGTAATTTTGTTATAACCCCCATTAGACAGTGAATTCTAATCTGACATTCTATTGAAATGAATTGACTGCCTACTATGGAAAAATTTTCAAACAAATATTGTACGTGCTACTTTCATAACAAATATTTTTTAAGGTATAATTAATTGAACTATAATGCTTCGTTAAAAAAGGGATGGTCAAGATGCCTGAGCGCGTAACCACCCCTTATCTTACAAAACGCTTAAATTCAATTAATTACTCTGAAACATACTTTAACTGACTTATAGAACGTCAGAATCAGAATATACAAAAATATGTCCTGAAAAAAATGATAACACTCCGGTTTCAATATAAAATCTTCCACTCATGATTATTTATTAAGGCTACATCGTTATTTGGTTAATAAGTGTACTTTTGCTCTACATACGGAAAGGTTTCTTTAATAACTATTTTTGTCATTTATTTAACAAAAAGTTCAGATTACAGGAGTTTTCGATCTATTGTCACTTTATATACATTTTCTTAAGTAAGTCGTCAGCCACTATTCGTTACCGAGTGGGTTTATCGGTTGTTTGACCACCTTGTTATTATGGAAATGGCATAGGTTCGACCTTAGTATCGGGAAAATCTTTCTTTCTTGAAAAATTGTCTTAAACTTCTTCTAATATCCAGGCGAAACATAACAGAGGGTCAAAGTTAAGCATATGTCATGTAAATGAATATGTTTTACAAAATCATGGGGTAAAAGTAAAAAATTGGAAGTAAATAATTCGGGGTTAGTTAATAAATTGAGATGAATAATTAGTTTAAGTGCTTCGAGATCGACAGAATCAAAGGAAAGACAAATATACAAAAGAGAATTTGAATAGTCCATGGCATTTAAAATGTGTGTCTTGAATAACTAAAGAAATACTCATAGCAGGTCTTAAACATATATAGAAAATATCAAATTGTAACATGATAATATAAGACTGAATTCATCGAAGGGCTTCTTCAAAATAAAGGTTTAAAAAACTGACATAAGTCAGTAATTGCAGCTTCCGTTACATAGATGATATTTTATCACTATACAACCCTCGCTTTGGTGATTTTCTTCATCTTATCTATCCAAAAGAGCTCGAAATTAAGGATACTAAAAATATTTCTACATCGGCCTCGTTCCTTGACCTTCATCTTAAAATTGACAATACAGATACATTACAAACTAAGCTGTATGTCGAACGCGATGACTTACTTTTTCAATAGTCAACTTTCCTTTTTACTTGTAGTAGCATTTCAAAAACGCCAGCATATGGAGATTACATCTCCTAATTGATGCGCAGGCCTGTGGTCGATACAGTGACTACCTTGACAGAGTTCGATTGCTTACAAATAGGCTACTTAAGCAAGGGACTTGAAGTCATCGCTACAGAAATTTTACGATCGACATCACGATCTTGTGGAGCGCCATGGGATATATTAATTATTAGTATTTTTGTTCGCGAGACAAGGATTATCAGGTCCATATCAGATGAGCCCGTAGGGCGAATCTGATATGGACCTGATAATCCTTGTCGAGCGAACAAAAATACTAATAATTTTTTTATCGGTAATTCCACAATGGAATACAAACTAAATTACTTTTTACTTCAGTTATATTCCTTTTTTACGCTTTGTCTTGCAATAACTTTCGTTCAATAGTGAAAAACTATGCACTATTTTTTTGTCGAATTTTTATGCATGACGCGGTCACTTACGTGACGTCACTCCATTCATTCAAATGCATGACGGTTACGCTAAGGAACGAAGGAAGGGGCGTCTATTGGAAGTAATGAAAATGTCACATTGAAACAAAATTCAGGGTCATATTAAAGTGTGATAAGGTAGGTTGAAACTATCTGATAAATGTCTTGATGTTTTGGGGATAATCAAAAGGAAATTGTTCATATTTCAATGTCCTCAGTGGAACTGTCAAGGTGTCATGGCGTCAATTCAGTTATCATGATGTTACTCTTGTTTTGCGAACACAAGACATTTCCCCCAGTCCCTGTCACTTTTTCTTATTTATACCCCTTCAACGGCCAATAGTGCTCTGTCCCTGTTCCTGTTTCCCTTTTAAGATCTCGTCCAGAGTTGAAGTTTGCTCCCTCCCCCTTCTCTGTCGCCTTTTNCATAACAGAGGGTCAAAGTTAAGCATATGTCATGTAAATGAATATGTTTTACAAAATCATGGGGTAAAAGTAAAAAATTGGAAGTAAATAATTCGGGGTTAGTTAATAAATTGAGATGAATAATTAGTTTAAGTGCTTCGAGATCGACAGAATCAAAGGAAAGACAAATATACAAAAGAGAATTTGAATAGTCCATGGCATTTAAAATGTGTGTCTTGAATAACTAAAGAAATACTCATAGCAGGTCTTAAACATATATAGAAAATATCAAATTGTAACATGATAATATAAGACTGAATTCATCGAAGGGCTTCTTCAAAATAAAGGTAAAAAACTGACATAAGTCAGTAATTGCAGCTTCCGTTACATAGATGATATTTTATCACTATACAACCCTCGCTTTGGTGATTTTCTTCATCTTATCTATCCAAAAGAGCTCGAAATTAAGGATACTAAAAATATTTCTACATCGGCCTCGTTCCTTGACCTTCATCTTAAAATTGACAATAGAGATACACTACAAACTAAGCTGTATGTCGAACGCGATGACTTACTTTTCCAATAGTCAACTTTTCTTTTCTTTGTAGTAGCATGTCAAAAACGCCAGCATATGGAGATCACATCTCCCAATTCATGCGCTACTCAAAGGCCTGTGGTCGATACATTGACTACCTTTACAGAGTTCGATTGCTTACAAATAGGCTACTTAAGCAAGGGACTTGAAGTCATCGTTACAGAAATTTTACGATCGACATCACGATCTTGTGGAGCGCCATGGGATATCTGTTTCTCAGATGACAACAGATCTTCCTCTTTACAACTAAAGTTTGTTTTCCTCTTTACTACCGGAAATGACACTTTTTTTCATTTTGCTGCGTCCGTGTTGTTCATCTTTGTATCGTTATGTGTGTCTTCATTTTTCATTTCTGCGCCGTACTCGTGTTTTGTCTGTTTTTTTTTTTTTTTTTTTTTTTCCGATGTTGCCATTGTCCTTGGATTATTCGTTTAAGTCTGACGGTTCGGTTCTCACTAACTTAAATATAAGCATATATTTGTTAAAGGGAATCTATGTAATTAGGGATTACGTGTAGTCCCTGACATAATCAGGGATTTCACGTAATCCCTGGTCGATTTATAGAATACCTGAAATCCTGAAAATTCTAGGGATTACATGTAATCCCTGATTTTTTTCAACATTTTTACACGTTTTCCCTGACAGTCATTAATCGTTGTTGTTGTGCATTAATTCAAATTGAGGATCATCTCTTGATGAAAATTTGCATATTCAACACAATTTAAGAATATTTGAATGATTTATTAAGATTTCTCAACCAAAATACAAGTCTAACACCGCACAAAATATTTTTGCATTTCACATACAGGAATAAGCAATAATTTTGTCAAAAAATAAGAACAGTTACCGGTACATTTATAAACGGTAATTTTAAATGTTTAATTATGTTCCCCGTTTGCAGTCAACTTCGAAAAATTCCAAACCTGATAAATAGCTTTTTGCAGGGACCGCCTAAAGACTACTGTAGCCAAGTTAGGTTTCAATAGGCCAAGTAGTTTCCGAGAAGACATTTGATTGTTTATCTATATGGTTCAATGTTAAATAACGGCCTTCTAATATTTGGACCAGACCTGAAAAACACCTTTTATGCAGGGGACCAACAAGGACTATTGTGGCCAAGATATGTTCCAATAAATTGACCCATTATCTTAAGAGGCAAACCTCACCTGGGCGGACAACAGAATAAAAAATTCCTTATTTTTCTGCTTAATTTCTTATTAATCTGCACCAAACAAAAGTCTTACCTTTTTATAAAATAGTCTTCTTCCCTGGTTTTCTTAACATTTTTTTCTTGTAACTAATTATGCTTGAAATAATTTGGTCAATCTCGTCTTTGAGAAATAATTTTTATTGTCCTTTTGAATTTCATTGAGTTCTGGTTTCAAAATTGTTCATAATGATATTATAAAATTTGATCCCTTATTATCCTAAGAATAAGTGGTTTCCAACACGGTATTTTGTTATTTTTGGACATCTCAAACTAGACTAACTGACAAAGAACATATGTAAAAGTTGAGCTGAATTCCACAAAAAAAACAAAAAAAAAATACAGTACAATGTATATTAAGTCCTTGTACATGTGTATTTATTCAAGATTTATATTGAAAACTAGTTAGAAAAAGGTCAATTATACACCTTAATTTTATGTTAACTTTATGTTTATGGTAATTTCGTATTACACTATTTAGAGTTTGGTTAGATGGACAATACTTATTATCACTGAACTATCAAATTTGGTATTTAAAATTGTAAACACACTTAATTCTTTAATATAAAAATCATGAAGACCATTTGAAATGTTATTTATTTGAGGGAAAACGTGTAAATAATCGAAGAAAAATCAGAGATTGCATGTAATCACCGGTAAAATTTAGGGATTACACGTATTCTCTATGCGATTTAGTGATTACAAGTATTCACTGATTTTTTTTAGGGATTACACGTAATCCCTAATTACACAGATTCCCTGTAACATATTCATATATTTAAACTATTCATTCTCCCTTTATTTACATTCAAAATTTTGAAGTGTATAGGGTACATTTAATTTACTACTGTGGGAACATAAGCCAGATTCAAGTTTATATTATCCCCATTGCTATTTTGATTGTTACAATATTACCTTTGTTAACATGATATGCAGTTCTTGTTCTGCAAATCTTCTTCCTGAAAATGAACAATGAATAATAAAAATAATTTCTTCTTAGGAAAAACATACTTAAAGAAATGTTTTATGACGATTATGCTTCATTTTTTGGTCATATTTATGCTGTATTTTATTGCTTTAACTAGTGTTTAGCATGTCACATATCCGATTATCAGTACTTCAACACTTTGATGACATCGTATTAATGTGAATGATACAATTACGTTCGTTTGTTTCTGTGCAATTTCCTTATTAGTTGTATATTTCATATTGATGCTGATGGACGAAATGCGAATGTAGTCTTTCTTATAGGTGTACTTTTGAACATCTAAATGAAGGTAATATTAAAACACGCTAAATTACCAATGCACATTCTTGCACCATGACCCCACACTAGGTTTGACAAGGACTTGAGTTTTCTGTCCATTCCACCGTCGAGCCATCTCTCGGGTTTGAAAGTTTCGGGTTCTGGAAATAGCTTTGGATCATGGAACATACCATACAAGTTAGCCTGGACATGTGACTGCAATAGAAAAATACATTTATGCTTGTATAGCTCTTGTAATCATTAATTAATTTTGTGCTGTGAACAGAGCAGGAGAAGTTTACCCTTCCGGAGCACCTGATGTCAGTTTTGCGAGGGTTTACGTTCCGAGTGCCTTGGTTTTGAATTTCGTGTTTCTATTTCTATCTAACGTCCTTGTTCTCTGTGTTCTCGTTTTGCCCGTGTCTTAGGATTTCGATTTTTGTAATACCAAACCTTTATTCTTTCGGTATTCTACTGCCGTAATTTGAAATTTATCTTTGAAATTTGCATCCTAAAAGTCTTTTGTAATTCTTTTACAATAAGTGTTGTATGATATACTTACTCCTGCCGGAATCATGTATCCACCAACTTCCAAATCATCTTCAATATGACGGCTTGTTGCAAATGTGATTGGGTATAACCTACATATAGAAAATAGATCAAGGTAAATGGTTTAAGATATTGTTTCACAAAAGATACTCAAATTGCTATAAAATTATATAGAATTCGATATTTTGATAAATTCAAATGAGGGCTTATACATTTTAGAGCATCTTGAGATATATGTGCTCAAAATCGAAACTACCATAGCCACAATCATTAATCAAAATTTTGCCATAAAATTACTGAATTAGAATTTGTCGAAAAGGAAGAGATTGACAAGGACAAAATTAGCCCGTGGTCTCAACTTTTGAATCAATGTTGGAATAATTTAGAATACGTATATTTCCATACAAATGGCAAGAGATCAATCTCTAAAAAAAAACACTACAAATTATTGTCATAATGAGATTTTTACAATGATTTTTTTTAAAAACGTCCAAATATAATTTTGCCATGAAAATTATTATTTATGATATTAGTCGATCCTCAAACCTAACAAATTAGAAAGCTGAGTTGCGTAGAAAGTTAGAATACCAAAAAATCCAAAATTTGCTGACAGTGGTTTGATTCTTTATTTTAAAATAAGAACAAAACGATTTACATTTAAAAATATTCAGGGTTATAAGGATGATTAGTATTTCAAAACTATATAATAAAATGTGAAAAATTATGAGTAAAGGGTCGATTTTGACCAGCCGTGAACTTTATCCTTTGCACTGAAAAACAAATCACATTATGAATAGACCATTTGCCAGTTCTGCAATCAACAGAATGAATTTAGCAATACCAAAAAGGGAGGTAATTTTTTTTAAAAATCTCAAGGGGACAGAATGGTTCCCTGCTAGAGGAAACCAACCAAATAATAAAGCATTTTTAATCAAAAGCTATGATAGTTTAACCTCTAGCAGACGTATAGTCAGCAACATAATTCAAAACCCAATCCCAAATAGCGCTTACCATGCTTTAAAGTGCTACCCGTTTCAAGTAAAAAACATAAACAACTGTACTAACTTGAACTGTCTTCTCAGTGACTAAGAAAGTATTATAAATTTGAAAATATGCTAACTTACTGCAGAGTATTATAAATATTTTGTAGGGAATTACTTTGTCCATACTGGCTTAGCACAAAGACCGTACTTTAAAACAAATGTGCAAATTTAATGTTTGTTTGTCCGGTGAAGGAGTTACTTCCCTTTGAAGGTTTGACCAAAAACCACAAAATTTGACTAGAACTGACAAGAACTTCAGTAACTGGCAAATCATCTATTGTGACTCTTGTCGTGTTTAATTTTTAAAAGTTTACCTGAAAGTTTCTTTTACTACTGCTTTGACATATGAAAGTTGACTAAGTTTGTCAGGGGTAATTGCATCGTTGTTCGGTAAGACTTGTTTTATTTCTTCATACATTTTCTCCTGGACGTTTGGGTTCTTTGCTAAGCTGTATAGTACCCACAAAGAACCTGTAGTTGTCTGTAAAACGAAATAAAATGACAGGAATACAAGAGATGATTTATATTGAGGGAAATGATTATTATATACTCATGGACAAAAGAAACGTTGCAGTAATTCTTGTTTTTCCATGAGTGCAATTTAACGCAAATAGACCGACACAAAATGTATTTTTCAATATAGATAATTTCAAATGTATAGAACTAAAAAAACAAATCAAGATTCATGCCTTTTTGTTCTAAGTGTCTACACTGCATGGACCTGTTTACATATCTTATGATGGTCTTAACGCACAACTTTGTCCTAAGTTACGTCATAGGGTTGTTCTAAGTCATGACTTGGACTAAGATAGAGCTTCAGACCATCCTAAGATATATCTCAGATTGACCTTAGTTTCATTAAAAATCCCCTGATTAAAAACGATGGATATTTCTTACTAACGAATGATAACAAGACAAACCCAAGCTGAAATGCTCTTTTGCAAAAATTAGTTGAGGTAACGAATAGCTAATCTTTTAAGAACACAAGTCATAAGTCTGAAAACTTTAGTTCATGGACAACCTATTTTGTGATTATTATTGTTGTTTTATTATTATTTTTCATAAGCGAGTTATAAGATACAAATACAACAAATTCCAAGGTATTTCAAATGGATTTCACATTGTAACATCGGACACTTAATAGAAATGCTCACTGTAATTTTCGGGTAAATTTCTAAGAGATGCATCTTTAAAATTGATAATGAAACTTGAATACTGGTGAATTGCGATTCCTTGCAATTTTCAACAGATATCTCTTCATGATTAGTAGTAAGTCGCTGCATTCATTGCAAGCATGACGGAAAATTAGCAGATTGGGAGTAAAAATCTTCTGGTTTTCCATATTGCAGTGATTTGCAGTATATAAAATTATCATTAGATGGCAATGGGTTAGTATCAATGTAATTCAATTCATCTGCATTGTTTAGATGCAAGGTATTGTTCAACTGGCAAAGAACATAATCCCAGCTTTCATTTCGCATCACTAGATTTTATCCTCTTACAAACACGAAAATAACCAACCAATGACTAACAATCAATATAAATTCTCTTCATAAAATTTTTTCAACATCTTGCATAAAATGGTTCTCTCGTGAGAAGGTTTAAATGTTGTTTGTTTTCTTTTTTTAAACTGACTAAGTATTCTTAGTTTTCCGTCATGTGAATAATACTGGAGGAAATAAAATCGTTTAAACGGACCAATAAAAAACAAAACTAATAAAAAAAAATCAAATTTGAAAACCAAGATGAAATTAAGAAACTGCGAGCATAATTTTGTTTACCATAATGCAGTATTATATGTATCATACCGTTTCTGTGGCACCAACAAGCAAGTCAGTTGCCGTTGATAAGGCTTCTTCTGGTGTTAGAGATGATTGCATTAAATACGTCAGAAAAGAAGCTTTGTCACCCGGGGATAATTCTGATGACTGTAGTTGTGCAACTTTCTAAATATATATTAAATAAAGAAAAGATTAAAACTTCATAGTTATTAACTCTAATACGAAACACAGAAAATCATTTGTAACGCAACACCACAAAAAGAGCTTACAAATAACATCACAAAGCAAGCGCAAACCTAGGATTCCGTCGTCAAATCTCATTGTAGGGTATAAACACATCAAAGAACAAATGCACAGATTTTGTAGGGAAACAACAGATTGGAATCTCAGGATAATATAGTGTTCATACCAACAAAAAATAGTGTTGGAACTAACTTAGTAACAAAAACAAAATCATTTATAATTCTGGCTTTCACAATAAAAGGGTGCCAAGATTGAATCTAACAGTAAATATCAACAATGTTTTTTTTTCATAAACACACGTATTTTTCAGTATAAAGTTCTTGTCTGTTGTGTGTAAATTCTATATTTCATCTAATTATCATGATTAACTGATTTTTTTTTCTTCAGTAATAGTGTAATAATCGTTGTGTGTTTATAAAACCGAAAAGCTATGAACAAATACAATGTCTTTTAAAAGATAAACTTCAGTATGTGAGTTTAATTCATTAGAACTGTCTTCAAATTATCATTACACACCTTGTCCACAAATGTACGCCCAATTTTCAGAATATTGTCAGTGTATTTTTCATATTGTTTCCACGTCCTTGTTGGGAATATTTTATACAGAGGAAGATTATACATCAATGGCTGCATTAACTTGAAGAAACCCTGCAAGTTCTCAATAAATTCCTGAGCAAGTTGTGGTGTTTGTTGTCCAAGACATCCAATTCTTTCCTCAAATAAGAAAGTTCCAATTGCTGCAAGTGATATTGAAAATCTTTTTAAAATATTGCAACATTAATAATTACACCCTACATAACTAGTGAAGGTAAAATAATACATGTCATATTATATGCATTAGTCAATTATAGCGATACACGTCCTAAAGTACACGAGGTGTAGCTGCAGTTGACAGAGGAGTTTTGCCAACTGCAGTTTACTTACCTAGAAGATTTTCAGCAAACCTCAAAAATACTGAAATGAAAAATTTTCTTACCTGAAGAAATTCTCAGTATAACAAATTGTTCAGTAACTACAGTTTTGATGAATTTATATAAATTGGAACGATTAATGGTGAAAAGTAAAGTTAATCTATAACTTTTACAAAAGTTTGAATAAAATAAAAATTATTATCTCATTTATTACAAAAATGACTGTGATATTATTTTTTAATAACTATTTCATGCAAATCAACATTTTTTTCCAGACAATCACATTTTTTTAAAATGAAATTTAAAAGTCACAATTTTTGGAAGAGAGATCACCAAGCAGAACATATTGCAACATTAATTAGCTCCCTTCCAAATATACTGTGATTTGGGAATTTTTAAGAAAATTATTACAATTGGTGAATAATCTTCACTTTATGTATCGGATGCATGGATATAAAATATTTGCAATGTTTTTTTTAATTATATCAAATACATGCAATAGTGAATTATGAAATATACTTTTATCATAAATCATTCCAGTTATTTTAAATTCACTAGATGCCTTTAATTGATTAAACTAATACAAATGAGAAATTTCCTGAGGTAAAACATTTTTGGGGGGGTTTTATGAAGCTGATTTTTAGGTAAGTAAACTGCAAATTTTAGAAACTGATCTGTCATTTGCAGTTAATCCTCGGGTATTCTAACATTCTAACATGTGCATCGCTATAATAAACGGCATAGTGGATAAATTTACAAAGCACATAAACTCTTGTATTTTTCTTTTACGGAAAGTTTTGTGTTTGTAATTATTATAATATCCGACAATATGGAAATAACAAGTTTCTTTATGCTCGAGACCTTTTTTGAAACATTCATTCTAATTGATAAAGGTTATCCTTTAAACAGGTCAGGGGTGAGCATCCATTTTTATACGAGTTATTTTTGAATCATATTTTGAGTTTGAAAACGAAGTAAAAAAACTTAGATGAATTTAGCACTGAGTGTTTGGCTATATCGAAATTTTCAAAATTAGTGAAATTGGTTTAATGATAAAAGTTATGATTTTCAGTAGCATTGATTATGTGAGCAGGTAAAAACAGGAGTGGGGCCTTGGTAGAAAAAGAATTCACTAGGTTCTTCTCGGATCTTCTATTTGTTTGTTATTTTAGCACATCACCAAAATAACGAAATTTTGATTTTCCTATTATTTTATCCCCATCTTTTGTTTGCTCATTCTAATTTGCTTTTTAACCGGGTTTTCCATCGGAAAAATCCGGTTATTAAAATGGTGAAAATGGCGGTTTGACTGCCAAATGGGTACATCATTTATCCGGAGCAAATCTCCTACAGTATTTGAGACATGAAGTTTTTATTTTGCAGATCAATTGTACATATATCAAAGGTGTGCAT